>JAVHLU010000529.1:0-55437 GCA_036785755.1 Colletotrichum ledebouriae | reverse complement strand
TAGTTTAAATAATTAAAAACCACGTTATTATTAATATAAAGTTAAAGATCGTGAGGCTATAGGCACGTATAAGTGCGGCTATAGTTAGGAAAGGATCACGTGACCGAAGGCTATATATTATTAGGAGGCGCGGAGTTAGAAGGTCTATTACACTTAAGTAGGGAAAATCACTATGCAGTGGCCAGAGGCCTAGCGAACTAGATAATTTATAGGAGCTATAATATAATATATCTATAGATTTATAAAATAACTATAAAGCTAAATTATAAGTAAAGATATTATAATCTCTATAAAACTTAATAAGTAACTTAATAGGGGATTATAAGTAAGGTAGAAATAGGGTATGCTAGCTAGGTATCTTAATTTATTAGCTTAAAAACCCCTAATAAAGTAAAAGGAGACTGGAAAAATACTTAAAAGTAACTAACTACTACCTAGAGTTTATTACTAAGTATAAAGAAGTACTAGATAACTACGAGATAACTACTAGTAACCCCCTATATTATAATAAAAACCTTCTTCATTCCTAGAGGGAGAATATCTTTGTTACTCCTATAAAAGTATTAAGAATATAATAATAAGTAGAAAATATAATAGTTCTAAGGGTAAATTTAAAATAATAAAAATAAGCTTAAATAATAATATATTTTAATATAACCCCTTAAAAAAGGAGTAACTCTTATAAGGGAACTTAGCTATAACTATTTAAGTAACTACTAAGTAATCCTAGACTTATTAAATAAAGCTATAAGAATAGTTAGAGTAAGGAATTAGCTTTATTACTAGCTTACTACTCTTCTAAGCTATAAAATCCCTTAATACCTAGGTATAAGAGCTATAAGAGTAGCTAGGGTAGAGGATAAATACCTTATTAGTAGCTAATTACTCCTCTAAGCTATCTAGCTATCTAAAGAAAAATTATATAATTAGAATAAGGGATATTAAATTCTAAACCTATAGAAATTAAAAGTTATAAAAAGATATAAGGAGGTATTAAATACCCTCTAGGTGATTATTAAGTAAATTAGTCTAAGGGTAGATTAGTTTAGAGGGGGGGGATTATATTATAAGCTAAAATAATATTATAAGGAAAAGGGCTTAGTAAGCTAAGTAAAGAAGTCTATAGGAGTTAGGAGATATAAGGAGGTATTAGGTAACTACTAGATAAGCCCTCTAGCCCTTACCTAGTAGACTAGAGGGCTAGAGAAGAATATTAAACCTTAGCTATACCTAACTATACTAACTCTATCACTCTGCACCGCACCTATTTATAATAGGTAGGTAGTTCCTACACGCTGTCTAGCACAGCGTCGACGCCGGTCTGGGCCAAGATGTCACACATTTTCCGGCGCAAGGGAACGATCATGGCTGCTGCAGCGACTTTCATGGCAGGTAGTCTCGTCGCGGCGCTTGCGTGCTCAATCTCAGTCCTCATCGCCGGACGAACTATCTAAGGGCTAGGCGGTGGTGGGTCGTCGGTACTCGTTACTACTGTCATCGGGGATCTCCTCAGATTAGAGGAGAGGGCAAAGTGCTACGGCATAAATGGCATCGTCTATGGTATCTCAAACACAGTTGGCCGACTCTGGGCGGCGTCATTACCTAGACGATGGTTGGAAATGGTGCTGTAGCCCTTCGTCCTCTTCTGTTGTTCGTCATCATTTGTGCTTCTGCTGAATAAATCCAGTTTACATCAACCTCCCCTTTGACGGAATCGCACTGATCGTTCTGTTGCTTGTTCTCAAAGTCGAGACACCAAAGGAACCATTTCTGGCTGGTCTCCGCGAGCTCGACTGGACAGGCTTCGTTTTCATCATCGGCGGGACCATCTGAAGACCTCTACGGCCTCAAAACCGGCGCCGGTGGACTCCTACCATGGAACTCTGCGCAGGTGACCTGTCTCATCGTTTTGGACATGGTAATTCTTAGTTTGTTCATGCTATGGGAGGCTCGCTTCGCATCGAATACAATCATTCACTTCAGAAGCTTCCAGAAAATTAAGAACGCTGCTTCGTTTACATTGGCTTGCATCCACAGATTCGTCTTCATATCGTACGACTACTTTCTTCCACTAAATTTCCAGGTGGTTCTCGGCTTTCGTCCGATCATCGCTGGCATCTCCCTGTTTCCTCTCCTCCTCCCGTTGACCGGCACGACACTACTCGGCGGGCTCTATACGTGAAGAAACGGCAATTACATCGTCCCGGTCTTCTTTGGCTCGACACTGATGACACTTGGCAACGGCCACTTCAATACCTTTCGCACAAGCACCGAATGGGCCAAGAAAGTTGTCTTCCAGATGATAGCCGGCTTCGGTGCGGGAGTTCTGTTCCAAAGTCCTATGATATCGATCCAGAGACATACACACCAGAAGGACTTGGCCGCGGCTATGTCACCGTTCTCTTTTTTTTAGGTCGCTGTTCTCTTCCATGTCTATCGTCATCGGCACTGTTTTGCTGCAGCGGAATCAGGCTGGGGGGAGGCTGATGGAAGAACAAATGTATTTGAGAGGGGAATCCGACGACACCGATGGAACTAGGGCGAAAATGTATGTCTCTGCTCTGCGCATCTTGCAGGCCTTCTTCACGGGTATGGCGGGCTCTATGGTCTTTACCGCCTTTTTCATCAAGCCGAAATCGAAGGAACGACTAGATAATGCAGCGGCATAGAATTCTAGGTCAATTCCATGAGACTACGCTCATTACACTGCATAATTGCAAAATGCTTTGATCGTGCCTTCATACGTCGATCACGTCTCGTCTCCATTGGCGTCATCTATTCGTCGCTTTTTCGATCTCCGGTTGCCTTTGCCATCTCCAAGTACTCGTTCTCTCGATCAGTGTACCACCGTCTTGATGCACTCAGCCAAGGCCCGGGCCACTGGCGGCGGTTGGGCACTCGTGACATCTTCATACTGGTTCTCGATTGATCCGTAGAAAATAAAATCGTCGGGAAAGCCTTGAAGTCTCGCATACTCACGAACTGTCAGACGATCGCCTCGGACTGCATTGAGTGTGAGCCGTCGAGTCAAGAAAGATGAAAGCACCATCCTCACCTGGGTGGAGCAACTTGGATGTTTGCTCAGTCACATTGATGCAATGCGAATCGAATGTCACAATCTTACCCTCTCCATCAGGAACTCTAGCTCCCGTTTGGTGGTTGTAGATGTACGCGAGTGGCTCTAGATTAGGATCCTCGGAAGGTGACGAGCAAATAAAGCCGCCTGTGCCGTCTTGATTCTTCCCAGGATTGTCGAAATGCAGGTCTCTCATGCCTTCGGTTATGCGAGCAATGACTCCAGGCGTCGGGTTTCGGACGGGATCAGCTGTTGACGTTATAGGCACCGCTGCCAATCCATGGAAACGCGAAGCAATAATGTTAACCAAGCGACGCCCTTGAGAGATACCAAAGTCATGCAGAGGTGACAGATTAAAGCGAACCGTCTGTCCTTGTCCCAACAAATCGAGTATAACCGCGGATAATCTGAGTCTCACTGCTGGATGAAATAGCGACGGCGGCATTTGCGCGACGAGAAAGTCGGGGGAGAATGGTGAAGTCGCAACACACGCGAGCATTGTCAGAGGCCCAAAGAAAGACTCAACGTCCGCCAACTCGGTATCGTCAGGGCTCAAGCGGAAGACTGAATGCTTTCCAGCCGCCACCGCTATCCTGGGTGAACCTTCAAGCGGCCAGGGCGGGTGGCTCAGCTGACCAGACCGGCCGGAAGTCATCAAACAGCTTTTCAGTCGCGCCATCGAAAGCGACGCAATTCGTATGTCTGGACTGCGTTGAATTGTTAGCGACTTTCGTCACGTCCGAGGAGCCCGTTCGCGTTAGTGAACGCACCCTCCAGGTCATGTGCCGACTTGCGTCGAAGCCAGCCCCCGCAAAGGCGTTGAAGCCTGCCTGAGAAAACCCTTCGAGAAGGCCCAGGACGTCCGGCGTCAGGTCGAATACCGATCCCGTCGACGTGTCGGTGAAACCTTTCTGTCTGCGGATTTCGTGACGGGGTAGCATGCTTGGCATAAGCGGCATGATCGTGACAGTGTCCTCGCTGATGCACCGAGCAAATTGGCAAAACATTTCCGACTCATCGACCATTTCTAGAGAATATTGTAAGTAGTCCTCGATTCCCACCGTGATGCCAACCGATTTACTAACCTGGTCGTTGAGTGCAAGTACTTATGTGGAAATCTTCCTCCAGCTCTTTTGCCCAAACAATGTCGTCAATCACAAGCACTTCGGCATCACATGAAGTCCCCATATGTTTGAGAGAGGTGAAATGAAGCATAACCTCCTCTGGAGAAAGTCTATCCGCTTCGTTCTCTTGCAGGTTCCCCGTTTCCCAGAGCAGGGCTCCCGGGCGCAGCAGGGAGAATTTGGTGATGCTCAGGTGCGGACTGTCGACACAATCCCTGCTTGCCGGATGAACATCGCGTATATATGCAATGTAAATGTTGAACCCCTGGTTTTGATCTCTGATTTGGACAAAGGTGTCTTTCTCGAAGGTAACTTCCAGTCGATCGCTGACAAAGCTGGTGTCGAGGAAGCTGTCCAATGCCTGTTCGGGTCCACGTGAGCATCTCCGGTCGGCGTCGTTGACAGCGTGACTTACATCGCATCTTCAAAGTATACGCGGTGCCACTATTTTTTCGATGATTTCTGGTAGCTCACGGTCGTGAAAATCATGCCAGAGTATCTTGTCTTCCTGCGTTGCAGAAGAGCCCGTAGAAACCTCGGCGTTCTGCGAATGTTGCCGGCAAACAGAGTCTGGAAGACATTCATCTTGTACCTCGTGATTGCCAGGCCCATCACCACCTTCGATCTGCTCTTGAATGTTCTGTTGCCCCTGTTGTTGAACGTGTACGCCAAGCGTCGCAGAAAGATTCGCTTCGGTTACTGGAAGCAGCTCATCCTGTGCAAAATGTACGGCCTCCGCCTGGGTTTCCACTTCGAAATCTTCGTCGCCATCTCCGGTTCCGAAGCCGAATCCTGCATCATGTAGCTCTTCTGGAGGGCTGTAAATGCCATCTACTCGTGCTTGGGTTGGTGGAGCCCGCGAAGGCGGAGGCAACGCAATGAAGCTCTCGGCCAAGTCTCTCGAAACCGTGGCGAAATACCGCTCTCCCAAATCAAGATTGCTGAATGTAGCTGACGATCTCGCAAGAGAAGCTCTTTTTCTTGGGCAGTCGCACGGGTTCACTCCGTCTTTTAATGTTATCGAAAGGAAAGAACATGGTCGGACGGTTACTCACCCGACTCGTTGACCAACATGCCCAGCTTTTTCCTCCCAGCAGCTTACCTTGTGCAGCGTGACCTGGAAGTAAACCTTATCCGCGTAGAGCTTGGTGACTACCCCAGGCTCATTTCCAGTCCATATCACACAGAGCTCGCCGGGTTCAGAGCCGTCGATGATCTGTACGTCTCGCGGCGTTTGTCGAAGGCGCTCCCGAACCACTTGTCGCAGAATGTAGGTATCTCTGGAGCTGGTTTCGAGAAGAGCCTTGCTGAACAAGTCTTCCACGATGTGATCGCAGGCAAAGACGTCCATCGGCCGTTGTCGTCTAGCATATCTGAGATCTCGCACGCGTATGCTTGGTGAATCGCCCCAAAGTCTAACCACTTCTGGTGAACGAGGAGGGTCTTCTCTGTCACCAGATAGTGCATATCAACATCTATTTCGCCAGCATTCACGAACTTGACCGTGACTTCGTTCAGCTTGACGGCCACAGAAAGCACTGTTCTCAGCAGTCGCTCAACGGAGAGGCTGAAGGGGGTCGGGTCAATATCAGCCGGGCCTGCGGAGTCAAACATGCGGAAGACCTCTTCCGCAGGCGTACGCACGAGAGAAAACTTTCTGAACATTCTCCACAGCTTACTCTCAATCATGTGCGGCTTCTTTTTGAGTGTCAAAGAAACTAGCGACAACTGTTTCCTTTATCAAATTTGGAACCGCCACTGGGGGAAGGTCGCGAAGACGTACCTCTCTGAGCGAAATTGGTTCGCCGTCGGCTCCCTCTGAGTAGAAAAATACTTCGGGGTGCCTCCTCTTCATACATGACCACATTGTCTCGGCCATCTCTCCCGGGACTGCCTTCTCGGCACCTGCGACATCGGCGAAAACTCCGCCGTCGAATAGACTGACGTACTGCATCGTCAGATCTTCTCGTTTGTCTTGGATTGGTACATCCCAAATCCTGGCCCGCATTTTGGCCTCGTCCGCCGGGTTTGCCAGACGTTCTCGGTCGCGATTGATGCCCCCCTGTGCAGAATTGTATCCAAACCTGTAGGCTTTACCATGGGGTCCGTGGCTGGGGACTCTGATTCATTTGAGATAGACCCTACCGGCGAACCTGTCGTCCAAAATGAGATCTCCGTGTTCCGTCCGGATAATCTGATCAGCGGCAGGACCGTCAAGATCGATAGTAACTTTCATCCAGGCACGAAAGTCTTTTGTCCGTCACCTGTCCGCGGGCCTCTCCTTTAGGTTTCAGGACTTCCACCGTGACGTCCTCGCACATATATGACTTTAGTTGCGTTCGAAGGCCATTTTGTTGTCGTATTTCCCGGGCCAAGTCTGCCTTTTCTTTGTAGATTGTCGATGGTCTCGGACGGCTGACCTGGCAGGAAAATCTATCTTTGCGACTGCCGCGAAACCCAAAGTTCCAGTAAAACCCCGTTCACCTGATTCTGACAGCATGACCGTTCCGGATCATGACGAGTGCTGCGAGCTTAAAGCCTTCGCCATGAACGCCAGCCGCATTGGACTTGTCCCTCTTGGTCGTTCCCCCAATGCTCAAGTTTGCCATGGTTGTGCCAGCTTTGAAGTTGGAAAGCTCTAGCTTCCCCGTCTTCTTGGTAAAGCGTATGAAGCCCAGAAGCTCCCGGGCCGAGTGTCCCTGGACATCGCGATGGACGGTGGCGAGTATGTGTTTTGCCGTCTCCTCTAGCACCGGCTTGAACGAGCGGGGTTCGAGGTCGAACGATTGAATGATGGCATCCTTCCTGCAAGACGTGGTCAAATGACATTATAATAGGAAGACGGAGGGGAACAGCTTCACCAATTTTGGTACCATTCGCGGAAGGCTTCTGGGGGCTCCCAGGCCGGAACGTAGCTGATATTGAGTCCCAGTGCGTAGGTGCCAGCGTCGATCTCATCGGGGTCATTGATCTGGTCCTTGTCGGACCAAAGAGGACCGATCTCATCTTCTATCTCATCTTCGATCTCGGCTTCGACCTCAGCTTCGATCGTAGCTTCGATCAGCGATCTCAGCTTCGATCCTATCGGAGTCATCAACATATTCGTCATTGTTGACCCCAGAGCGTCGCCGTCACCGTCGTTGGAGTTCATTCTGCGATGCCTCCACCTCAGGGTCGCGCGCTCGAGGGGATTGGGATTCTGGGAAGTTCCCGCGACGAAGGCGAGAAGCAAAAGACCGAACAAGGGAAACGGGCTTTCAGATCCTCCACGCGGCAGTAGATAAGAGAGATGCTCGAAAACGCGACGAGAGTGCTCAGAGAAAGAGTCGAGACCGACGAGAAATGGGGATGAGAGATTTCTTGGAGGCGGTGACGACACTGACGAGAAGAAGACCGACTCGACGCGATAATTTATCGACCAATGAGACTTCCTCGAACGCGTTTGATCCGCCAGGTTGACGCTGGATTCATTACCAAGGGGCTGGACAGGGGGAAACCAACTGACAAGACAAACGAACCGCAAACACACAACCGTGCAACTGCCGCAGCCATCGGCTATGCGGGCAATGATGGGAGAAGCAAGTAAGCAGGTTCTCAGAATAATAGTAGCGTACCTACACAAGATTTAAGGTCAGATCAAACTTCTAAACCACTAAAGACTCCTCGTAGCAACTTGCTAAGCTGCTAATTGCATGCTTGGAAAGGCAATAATGACTGGTCTCACGAGTTTACTCCGCCCGTCAAGATCACAGCAGGAAAAGTCAATCGGAAATGGCAACCAATGTGCTCGACGTCAATCTCCATGTCACTCATTTCACGCGCGCGAACATCGCGTAGCCACTAATGTGATGCTACAGTCATGCATATAATTCCCATTAATCAAACGTTAAAAAGATGATTAGATCACTAGCTGAGTCAAAGAAAAAAAAAAAAATTTACTCCGTGAAGTGTAAAGTTAAATCGTAGTAATCCCATGCCGAAAACTCCAAGCCTTACTCCCCCCCCATTGGATAAATCCGCTGGTATCTATTATTTCTTGACCCTGAGGTCGAAGCGGTCCAGGTTCATGACCTTGTCCCACGCAGCCACGAAGTCCTTGACGAACTTCTCCTTGGCGTCGGAGCTGGCGTACACCTCAGCGATGGCGCGGAGCTCGGCGTGGGAGCCGAAGACGAGGTCGGCGCGGGTGGCGGTCCATCTCTGCTCCTTGGTCTTGCGGTCGGAACCGGTCCAGACCTCGCCGTCGGTGCCGTTCTTGGCCCAGACGGTGGATACGTCGAGGAGGCTGACGAAGAAGTTGTTGTTCAGCTGGCCCTTGGTGGAGGTCAGCACGCCCGTGTTGGAGCCGTCGAAGACGGCGCCGAGAGCGCGGAGACCGCCGACGAGGACGGTGAGCTCGGGGGCGGAGAGCGTCAGCTGGGCGGCCTTATCGACGAGGATCTCCTCGGTGCGGGCGCGGGCAGTGCCGCGGCCGTAGTTGCGGAACCCGTCGGCCTGGGGCTCGAGGTAGCCGAAGTTGCGGACGTCGGTCTGCTCCTGGGTGGCGTCGACGCGACCAGCGGAGAAAGGGACGGTGACCTTGACGCCGGCATCGTTGGCGGCCTTCTCGACGGCGGCGCAACCACCGAGGACGATCAGGTCGGCGAGGGAAACCTTCTTGGACCCGGTGTTGAAGCCATCCTGGACCTTCTTCAGGGAGCCGAGGACCTCCTTCAGCTGGGTAGGGTTGTTGGAGACCCAGTCGACCTGGGGCTGGAGGGCGATGCGGGCACCGTTGGCACCGCCGCGCTTGTCGGAGTGGCGGTAGGTGGAAGCAGAGGCCCAGGCGACGGAGGCGAGTTTAGACACGTCGAGGCCGGGGGCAGCGAGGATATCGGACTTGAGCTTGGCGATGTCGCCATCGTCAATCAGGTCCCCCTCGCGGGCGGGGAGGGGATCCTGCCAGATGAAGGCGTCCTTGGGGATCTCAGGGCCGAGGTAGCGAGAGACGGGGCCGAGGTCGCGGTGAAGCAGCTTGAACCAAGCCTTGCCGAAAGCGTCAGCGAACTCCTCGGGGTGGTCGAGCCAGCGCTTGGAGATGTTGAGGTAGCCGGGGTCGTTGATGAGAGCCAGGTCGGTGGTGAGCATGGTCGCCTTGCGGAACTTGGTGGCGTTGAAGGGGTCGGGGTAGTCGAGGGCGCCGTTCTCGGCCTCGAATTGGTGAGCGCCCGCAGGAGACTCGACGAGGGTCCATTTGTTGTGCAGGAGGGATTCGAAGTAGCCGTTGGACCATCTGCAGGTGCAGGGGTTAGCGATGGTGTGTCACTGCATGATCACCCGATGGGTAAAAATAGATTGTTGCCGCAGTCTTGGCCTCCTCCTCCGGTCTCTCTCAACGTCCTCTCAAGACCTTCTCATATGGGCGAAGACGGCATGTGTGAAAGGGCCTCCGATGTTGAGCCAAGAAGGACGAGGGGCCAGCATGCAGAGATCATCTCATCTCATCACTTACTTGGTAGGGGTCCTGGTCCAGACGACCTCGAGACCACTGGTCATCTGGTTGGGGCCGTTACCCTGACCAACGCTGTTGTGCCAGCCGAGACCCATCTCGCCGAGATCAGCAGCTTCCGGCTCCGGGCCGATGTTTTCTGTGGCATCACCTTGTCAGCAGATGTTGGGGAAGAAGCGGTGAAAAGCCGCGGAACAGCACGTGTGGCTTGCTCCCTCCGGGACCAGGCGGGGGATGGGGGACTCACCTTTCTTGACAGCGCCGTGCGTCTTGCCGAAGGTGTGTCCACCAGCGATCAGAGCAACGGTCTCCTCATCGTTCATTCCCATGCGGTCGAAGGCCACGCGGATGTCCTTGGCGGCGGCGGCGGGATCGGGGTTGCCGTTGGGTCCCTCCGGGTTGACGTAGATCAGACCCATGTGGGTGGCAGCGAGAGGCTTCTCGAGCTTGTCGGCGCGCTCGTTGATGTCGATGCTGCCGTTGTAACGGACGTCGTTGCCCTTGGGCACGAAGGTCGTCTCGGCTCCCCAGTAGATGGACTCGTCGGACTGCCAGGTGTCGGGGCGACCTCCGGCAAAGCCGATGGGCTTGAAGCCCATGGACTCGAGCGCGACGTTGCCGGTCAGGAGGTACAAGTCCGCCCATGAGATCTTGTTTCCGTACTTTTGCTTGACGGGCCCTGTGGACGAGGGAGTGCTATTAGTCTCCGCAGTATGTACGACGCCGCACGATTGCGATCGCTGGTGTAGGCTCGGCAGAAAGTCTCCACGAGAGGAGACAGCATCGCGGTCCCGTCCCCGCCGTCCCACGCTCGTCTCATCCCAGCCACCGAGCCGTGATGTGGCCAGTGAGTCGATGATGCGCACAAACAGGGATGGGCAGCAGCCTCAGCCAGTTGAAAACCAGGGACTTGCAGACTTACACAGCAGGCGGCGAGCCTTGTCGAGGTTCTGGTTGTCAGGCCAGCTGTTGAGTGGAGCGAAGCGTTGCTGGCCCTGCAAGAATCCAATATTAGCAAACGCCAATCCGCGCAAGCACGAATCAAATTGATGCAGCGTGATGAGATGCAGACGACGCAGGGTCCATAGTTGTGTGCGTGTGGAGAAAGGAGACGCTTCCGCAGCTCTTGGCTCTGCGCCGGGATAGGACGAAATCCTCCGTGCTAACCAATTGATCTTCCCACGCGAGGCGGGACAAAAGGATGGGGGGAATTTTGCGAGATTATCAGAGGAAGATGGAGGCGCAAAGACGGGTGTGAAAGAGGAGACTGAATGAAGACAATGAACGGCTTACCATGCCACCGCCACCTCGGCCGTCCATGATGCGGTAAGTGCCGGCGCTGTGCCAGGCCAGGCGGATGAAGAGGCCGCCATAGTTGCCAAAGTCGGCCGGCCAGAACTCCTGCGAGTCGGTCATCAGGTCGTGGAGATCCTTCTTGAGAGCATCATCTGCCATCTTTCGTCAGCACGGGTGTGATTCTTGCACGGGGGAACCAGAGGTCAGGAGAAGCTCACAGTCGAGGGACTTGAAAGCCGCCGTGTAGTCAAAGTCGCCGCCGTACGGGTTCGCGGACGGTTGGAATTGGCGGAGGACGTCGAGTCTAAGCTGGCACGGCCACCAGTCGTGGCTGCGAGTACCACCGCCGGCTTGGTTGCCGAGAGTCGAGCATCTCCCGAAGCCCTCGACCGTCTCTCTCTTGGGGAAAGTCGTGCTGGCGGAGCCGTCACGCTTGGCGAAAGGACATCCTTCAGAGGCGACGGCCGGCAGCAGTGTTGCGGCCGTCAGCAGCAGGTTTGACAAGGTGGCGTGCATGGTGATGAGTTGCGTTGAAGAAAAGACAAGCAGGCCAGGGGGAAAAGAAAGAACAAGTGAGCCCCTAGATCAAATAGTCGTCGACTCGAACTCCGAGGGCGAGAGGGTTTCTTTGGTCCGGTCCGGGAGAGTTGCTCATCAGAAACAAACAGGTTGAGGAGATGGGACGAACCCAGGCATATGTATGAAACCCACCCGCCGCAACTCTCCTTCAACAGACTCGCAGGCACACACACACACACACACACACACACACACGAGGCACGACGTCTTGTCACCCACGTCGAAATAGTCTGGTTCCAGCAAGATCCACAATGGGTAACAAGTACCAAACCAAGGCCGAAGTCTGAGCCCGATTTCTTGCCCTTCCCAGAATCACCCCTTAGCGGCCCAGGCTGACGGGGGCTTGGTAATAAGCTTCCTATACAACGGCAGTAGTGTCGGTGTTGCGCCCTCTGCAACCCCAATCACAAAAGGCGAACTTAGACAAAGTGGTTTTTCCTTAGTGTTTCTGCTGGTGGCACCCAGGCGAGAGTCTTTGCCAAGTAGCTAAAAGGAGCTCCTGCAAGGGCGTGCAGAGTCTTGCGAGGACGTTGCAAGGTTTCGACCCAAAATAAGCGCTTAATTCGTGCCGCATTACAATACAATCTCCTTTGATTGGGATGAGCATCTCTTGTGGGCGGTTTTACGTACCCGCTTTAAACACTTTTTGGCGAGGGGATTGTCGTTAGCCGAAGGCCAACTGGATGAAACCTGCAGCCATCTTCTATGGAGCTGGACGGGGATTTGCTGAGGGCTGCCGGGATGCCCATGGGAGACCTGGGATGGGCCGGGATGGGCCTGTCGCACCCGTCCGTAACAGGCATCACTTGACAAAATCCGGGGAGCTATCGTGACTTGTTTGATGCGGGCCGGGAGCCAAGGCACTGGAAGAGTAAGGTGGTAGTCGACCGATGGTGACCAATTGTGTGTCATGACAGTTTCCAAGCGGGCGAAGTCCACTTTGAGTACCCCTCCGTCAACCTCGACGACCATGGAGACAGATGGGGATCGTGATGCTGCGGTGCCGTCGCGTTGGTGCCAGTCCTCGCCGAAGACCAGCCCAATCCAGGCACGCAGAGTTGCACAATCTAAACTCTACCATCCCGTATCGAAAGATGCCGCACATGAGACGAGGGAAGCTTTCTGATCAACCGTGCATTGACTCAGCCTTATGTCCATCCATCGCTGTTGTGGTCTGAAGACTGTTTGAGGAAAGAGTGGGAGGTTCTGCTCTGGAACCTGGCACCTCCGCCCGGGGCAAGGCGCGCCACCCGCGCCCGTCCGTCGGATTTGGACACCGGTGGCAGCAGAAACGTTTGTTGTTTTCTTCTCTGTGTGTTTGGGTTTCCATAGCCACGGAGCCCTTGCCCGACTGGGAAGCTAGATTCTTGACATGCAGCTCGGTCGCTCGCCAATGCACTCGACCTGTCGGCCGACAATCCTGCGACCCCGGGTGTGCCCGGGTCCAGCGACCCTGTGTGCAGCAGCGTCGCAGTAGACTCAACAGGCGGGTCAGTAGAGAACGAAATGAGTCTTGTGATAGAGAGCAGAGAGCAGAGAGCAGAGAGAGGCACGAAGTCTTCTCGAATCATAGCCCAGTGCAGAGTACAGCCACGAGAGCAATAGCTGCCAAGAGCCTTGGCCGGTGGCTGCTGCTCATCACATGCGTGAGGACGCCCTCCTCCTCCCCCGGCCCTGGGAAGAGGATGTCGGGCAAGGCACCGCAAACCAACTGACTATCTGACGTTGGTTGTTGGCGGCTGCAGGGCTAGCCGGATGTGATTTTGCTTGCGTGTAGCCGCCATTGGAATGGAATTAGAAGCTCACTATTTCGCTGGGCAAGTCTTCGTGCACCCCTGCAAGTGTTATCTTGGGACCTTGGTAGTCTCGGCCGACACGCCACTCGCCAACGTCCCAACGGCATCGGACCATATGGGGTCTGGGCAGCAGAACAACGCGGTAACAATGCCCCATTTCGTTAAGATGAGTGCCAGGAACCCGTGCCTAGTGACTGGCATTGCCAGTTCGACATCGGACTAGTCGAGCTCGCGGTCCTTGCGTAGTCCGGTATCGAATTCTGCAAATGAGGGGGAAATTCTGTGTTTGGCAATTTCACTTCGTTTCACGCCGTCACATGGCTAAACTGACCAATGATGGATCATACAACGGTGCCCCTTTGCACTGCTTGAGGATTCCCTAACCTAATAACGCATACTTTCGGACGACATTTGCTGGCTTGCGAGCCACAAGCCTTCTTCTACTGGACGGAGGTGTGGATCATCAATTGACTTTCACCCGACAGCAAAATAGGATCGAAGATCTCCTCTCGCATGGTTCCGAGACAGGCTCGTTCTCGCTGACTTTAATTCGGCTCCGAAACTCTGTTTGCCTGTCTACAGCCGGAGAATGAAACGCGTCGACCGAGGTTAGACTCTGGGGGCACATTGCATTGCATGCGACACTCGAGGGAGCCACACTCGCAGGGAAATGAGAAACAGTCTTCTTCGTATTGAGAAATCCGTTCGTGGCTTTCGGGGTTGGTGTACACGGAGCCCTGCATTCGGGTCTCCGAAGAGCTTCTTCACGTACAAGAGCCACTTCGAAACGCCAACTCGACACGACACTATGAGACACAATGCATGCATCGTCAGGCTCTCCAGACCTGTCCTGACACTGACGTTGTGCACATGCAGTGGCCGCCAAGAGATGCGATAAGCCGTTATGAGATCGTGGCCGCGGCTTGTCAAGTTCCTCGCAAACGAGCACGATTCATTGTTTGAACTGCCAATGGCTTCGCCGTACGAGACTCTCGCCAGCACTCATTTGACCCTCCCGGGGTTTCAGACATGATAAATCTAACAGCCCCCCCCCCCCCCCCCCGTCGTTGGCTAGAATCTTAACACCTTGTCATTGATGCTTCAGCTTGGCTGCGCATCTTTTGATGTTGCATAGCGAGTCTGCTGAGCTAAGATTGGCTGCAATCGAGTTCGGCCACAAGGAGGTAATTACACTTTCTCACACAAATTTAACCCAGATCATGTGCTCTACCATGCAAAACACACTTTATATAATAGTACCCGGAAAGCTACTGCTGCCACGCTGTTATTCTCATCGCGATCCACTGCCAAACGACCGGAATCCTGTCGTCAAACTCACCTAGTCAAAGCCGACCCAACTGTGTCAGCTTATTTGTCATGTGAAGATGCTAACCTTCACAGTGTTTCATGGTTTTATTGGCAGTCTGAGAACCTGATACCGCGGGCGGCGAGCTGGGCTCTGCCGCTCTATCTACCTAGCTGCCTCTGCACCATCTCCATCGGGATACGTAAGGGCATTGAGTCTGTTCGAGTATCCTGTCGTTCGAGTGGAAACGAATAGAATTCCCCGAATGGCTCCGAATTTTAGGTGCTGATGTTTGGAATCACGACGCCCTTAACCAGAACTTCGTTCGCCCCGTTGTCAGCACGAGTTAAATCCTACGTCCTTCGAGGCGCAGCATACTCTCAGCTGCGTACTGGCAAGCCAGATGGTTGCGGGGTCCCATGCTGAGTCTATTTTAGCTCAAGGCTTCGACAATGAGCGTGTCAAGTGAGGCTAACGCAGCCAGCATCAGACGCGTCTAGGCCGAACCAGCTAGACCGGCTCGACGGCCGACAGCGGGATAGCTCCCGCTGCCACACCTCAAAACCGCCGCCCCCACATCCCCTCCGGACCCGATAAACACAAAAGTCCGTCCGTCCGCCCGCGTTCCTCGGCCCGGAGCGCCGGGGAGGCCGGACTAGTTTAATTCCAAACATTCGAGTCATGTGCCTGGTCCGCGAAGCCAACAAAGCGGCGGGCCGAACAACCGCCTGAACAACGCACAGAACGCTGTTTCTACCTGGAAAAACAACCTTGAACAAGTTTCGTCCGAATGAATCGCCAGTCCGATTATCTCGAAACCAGGCACAAGTCAACATTGGTTGAGTTGGTGCCATTTCTCGGTGCGAGCTAAGGAGGCAGTTTGTCAGCCTTACTTTTGGCATTCGGGTCCTCTTTCCCATCAACGGCGATGCTGCCAAGCAACATAGCCATGCTTTGTCAGTCGTTAGAAAGGTATTCTTGTCTTTGGGTAGCATTGCGGGCTATCGCTGCCGATTAAAACGTCTTTTCTTCGAACTTGTCTTACAAACATCACAATATACCCCCCCCCCCCCCCCCCCCGGACAATCACCTCTCCTGTGCCCCTAAGCGCAGGCCGCGTTCTAGACCGTCAATCAACTCTCGTGCTGCCCGCGCGGGCTGCCCTGTCCGGTCCCTTTCAGTCTCGTCCTCAAAGCTGCAGCGCTGGGTCCACCACTCCAGCCACGGTTCTGCCCTTGCGCCTTCCTTTGCTCTCAGCAGGCCGACGCTGACGTCCATGACGTCCGGGCGCCATTTGTCGTGCCAAAAGACCGTCGCGCCGCACGTCGCACAGAACTCGCGAAATACGCCGGGGGTTGATTCGCAGGCCCGCAGAATGCCAGACAGGAGCGAGCTGAAGTCGAGAGGCGTCACCTCTTGATCGCCGCCGCCGGGAGCGCCAGCGTGAAAAAGGATGTTGCTGCGGGGGATGAAGGTCCATGTTTGGATTTCGAAGCCCGAGATGAGACGACAGGAGCGGCATGCGCAGGTCCCCGCGTGGTACTTCGTCCCGTCCGCGCGTCTCCACCATTTGTCGCCGTTTGGATTGCCCATGAACTCTGCCGAGTGCGAGCACGCGGCGTACTGCAGGTCCGGGTAGCCGGAGTGTGGGAGGTAACTCGCTTCGTCGGGGCGCGTGATGTGGAAATTGACTGTCCCACAGGCGCATGAGGCTGGCAGCGAGTCTGAAGGCGTGAGTGGTGATACTGATGGCAGCATATCCTTTGTGTCGACTCCTTTCGGTAATGAAGATCCATGAACGACCTCCAATGTTTGGTTGCCATCTTTTCGTAGCCAAATAGAAATGCCGCCGTCGATGGTGTCGCCCACTGAGACATGTCCGACATGACGTGCGGCGAGTCCGGCGAAATCATCGGCCACCTCGTTGACGACGCCAGTAGCTACTTTCCATTGTTCTTCTGCTCCCTGGGCCCAACTGCGAAACAGATGACAGCCGCATGTCGAACAGAAGTATCTTGTCCAGCCATCCGCATCTTTGTGCGCGGTGATGCCCACCGAGACGTCCGGCCGCTTGACCGGATAGTAGGAAGCGCATAAGATCCCGCTCGTGCGCCTATCGATGTCGCCGTGGTTGAGCGATAGCTCCAAAACACCGGAATCTGGAACCCGAAAGTCAACGTCCTGCGGGGTCGCGCCACTGAGGCAAGACGCAATCGTGGCCATGCGATGAAGAAATGCTCATGTAGACGTTGTGAGGAGGAATGTTGTCGTGATGCCTTTAGCATCGCCTGTTCATAGCGCAGCACGTGACTAAAGTCAGCTCTAGAATAACCTTTCTCTAGGGGTCGTTCCTCTAACTATAGTTATAAGTAACTATATGATAGCTACTCTTATGATAATAAAATAAGCTCTTTAGTAATTATAAATATAGCTTTATAAGATTTTTCTTAATAGTTATAAGCTTAGCTCTAATTAAACCTCTAACTTATTATTTTAAAATAAGCCTTTATTATTAAAAATACTTATTAAAACTTCCTCTCTCTTATTCCTTTTTTCCTTCTTAATATATATCATATTTTATTATTTTAAACCCTCTATTTCTAAATAACCTTAATTATAATATATATTACTAATATTATAATAATATTATATTACTTAATGATATATAAGGATTTTATTACTTAGTATATTATAATCTAAGCTAAAGCCTAAGCTAGTAGAGTTTAGAAGTATATTAACTCAGATAACCTTAAGGGATGTTTATATTTATATAAAGCTTAATTAGAAATCTTAATTCTTAATATATATATTACTAAGTAAAACTAGGATATTAATACCTAGTACTTATAAGAGAAGATATAATTAAGATATTACTCTATTTAACTAGGAGGCTTTAAAAGAAGCTACCCCTAATACTACTTCTAGGACTACTCCTAAGCTTATTATTAGAATATAGATAAATAGATAATAGCCCTTTTAGCTTCTAACTACCCTAGTTTCAATTAATAAAAATACTATAGGTATATATGAATAATATCTAGAGTACCTTTATTTACTTATTATATAAGATTTTAAATAAACCTATAAGGATTAAGAGTTTAAGTAGATTAACTATCTAGTTATAAAGACTATTACTTATAATATTATTATACTTATATACATAGAACTTCTCGCTAAAGGGGATATAACCTTTTATAGCTTTATTATTAATCTTAAATATTATTATATTTTAAGTAAGGCTAGTATTCTTATTACTATTTAAGAAACGTATACCTAGGTCCTAGAAAAGGTAAATAGGAGTATTAATCCTAATACCTAGATTGAAGACTTTAGAGGTATTTATTTCTATATTACTTAGCTTAAGCTTCTTAAAGTAAGTAATACCCTCGTTTTAAAAGCTTTTCTTTAAGTAATAAGCTATTACTTTATAGCTATTTAAGCTAATATAGAGATAATTAATATCTTTAAATAAGAGCGAGTAGGGATATTAGTCTCTAATATAAGCTAATATACTAATATATTTAAAGACTTCTTATATAAGGATATACTTTACTTAAGATTAAAAAGATAAAGTATTAAGGTTTTTATAATACTAGCTAATTATATAGATAAAGCTAACTTATTAAATATTCTTATACCTAATAACTTAATTAGTAAAGAATAGTACTTATATAGGTTAAGCTATTAATAGCTAAGTATTAATTATAACTATTTAGAAGCTATTTTAACTAGACATTACTAAAAGGGCCCTTATATATTAGTAATAAATATATAAGTAGCTTAGATCTATAACTAGTTAAATAGTAACTTAGACTTTACTAATCTTTATATTAAACTTATTCATAAGGGCTAGCTATATATTATACCTTATAAGGGTAAGAACTATTCAAATAATAAGGGGGGTAATAAGGGTTTATCTAAGAAATATAATATAGCCCTAAGCTACCCTATTAATATAATAATAATTACTTTTTATATAGCCCTCTTAAATAAGGTTAGGTATAATTTAGTTAACTTAGATAAGGAGTACTTAAGTATCTTTATAACTCCTTACTTAGGAACTTATATATTATACAAGTCTATAGTCCTAGATAACTATAGAGGGATATGATTAGTAAATAATAAGTCTCTCTTTATCTCTTTTTTAATTAAGTATTATAATAGAGAATAAGTTAATTATATAATAGCCTTATACCTAATTATTATAGAAAGTATATATATTATTAATTACGCTTTTAATAGCTTAAGATATATTAATTTAGAGGACCTTTTACTCTATAATATAGGATATTCAGAGAATTTCTATCTTAATATTATCTCTAAAGCGCTACTTTAGAAAATATGTATTTAGTATTTAAGGTATAATTATATATTTTACTTTAAAAACTATAAGAATGGTATTATACTTAAGAAACTTATTAGGAAAGCGAACCTCGCTTTCCTTAAATATAAGCCTTATTCCTTATACTTTATTCTTAAATAGATCCCCTAAAGTATTAATATTATTATTAATAGCTATAAACTATATACTAATAATATATAAGTATACCTCTTTTATAATACTACTAAATAGGAGTAATAATGTAATACTTTAGTACCTCTAAAGTAGCTACCTTAGCCTTAAAGCTCTTAAGTAGCTAGTATATACTACTCAGGGGGTAAGGATTAAGGGCTTAATATACCTATAGTACTAATACTATATAGTTATATATACTTAATAGGTAATTTTAAGATAAATATTAAAAGATAAAGTAATACGCCCTTATTATAGAATTATAAAGGTTTTCTTTCACTACCCTAAAGGCTTTAATTAGAACTAATAGCTCCTTATTATTAAGGATAAATATACTAGTTAGCTCTTTTCCTTTCTATATACTAATAAGACTTATAGTAGCGTTATATATACTTTATATACCTTTAAGTCATAAGTATCTTAATACAAGGGACTTTTTATTTATAAGATTAAATAAAACATTAAGAAATTAGTAATTTTACTTATAAGATATATAGGATATAAAGATTAGACCTATATAGAAGGAATAGAGGTTCGAATAACCCCTCTATATATAAAAGAACTAAATAATAGAGGGGAATAAGCTAGTTAAGAAGTTATTACTTAAATATATAAGATATTTATTATAGCTAGTTTACTTATAGAACGATAAGCTAAGATAGTACTAATTATAATAATACTTTATAATATAAGCTTATTTAAATACTATAACTAGTATTTACTACTATAGATTAAAGAGGAGTAGTTCTACTAGTACTTTTACTAATAATAGCCTAATAATAGAGCAGCCCTAACCTATAACCTTCGCCCTTACTAGGGATATATATATACCTATAGCTACTATATATACCCCCTTAAGAGGGAATAGGAGAGGGGAATTGATAAGAGAGGCTTTAAGATAGTATTATAGGGATATATTAGATACCTAGTAGGATATATTCTAAATATGTATAACTTATATAGGGTCTAGATCTCTATATTATAAATAGTTATTGTTATATAGAATATAATATTTAATGAATAGACTTTTTATATAAAGGATAAGGTAAAAGAGGCTATTCTAGAAGATATTATTTATAGAATAGTAGAAGAGATTAAAGAACCTATATTATAAGTTAACTTTAAACTTTAGATCCTAGGTATTATAAATAAGAATAAAGCTATATTAATACTTATAACTTAATAGTTATTTATACTAACCCTTATTCTTATAACTAAGTCTCTAAATAGAAGAATCCTAAAACTTCTAAAGGGATAAGTAAGCCAGAAGGGGGGTAGCTATTATCCCTTAATCCTATATTAGAGCTAGATAAAAGCCTAGCTCTAACAAATAGAGTAATAGATATAATATATATTAGAAATAAACTATATAGATAAAGCTATTAGGGAAATTAATTCTAAAAGGGAATAAATTAAGGATTATATTATAATTAAATTACTCCCTGTTTTATAAGATATTCCTAAAGTAGGTAAGTATCATAAAAATAAACCTTTAGATAGGAAGCCCTTAAATCTATTAGTATAGCTATATTAGGATAGTAAAGAGAGAGCTAATGCTAATTAGAGGTTTAACTAAGTATATAACTAGGAGGATTATAGCTAAAGTTATTAAAGCTAATAAGTATATAATCTACTACTTAGTAACTTATAACTAGGAATAATAGAGAGCAAACCCCGCTCTAGTTACTAGTTCTTATTATAATATTCTATAGAGTAGGAGTAGGTATCTAGCTTCTTTAACACTTTTATACCTAATCAGTAGAAGGCCTTTTAGAAGCTAGTATAAGGTATTATATAGCCTCTGGCCACTGCATAGTGATTTTACCTGCTCAAGTGCAACAGACCTTCTAACTCCGCGCCTCCTGACAATACATAGCCTTCGGTCACGTGATCGTAGTATAGTGGCTTTCACCTTGCTAGAAGGTTTAGCGAGGGCGTTGCCACGAGAGCCTTAGTAGCCTGTTCGGCTCCGATATAATCAGCCCCGGTGCGGCGCGCGTCCGACTTTATGCGAGGGTTTGCTTGCGAGTAGTAGGAACGTATAGGGTTCTTATATTATTTTCCTTAACTAGTAGAGGGTATAGGTTGAGCTCGGAATTACGCCGCAGCCCCTTCGCAAAAAGACTACAACAAATTCACCCAGTTCGCAGGCACAATTCGGGAAACACTATACAGGTATTTTGACCTATACGAGGGTATAGGTTAAATACCTATATAGTGTTTCCCAAATTATGCCTGCAAACTGGGTGAATTTGTTATAGTCTTTTTGCGAAGGGGCTGCGGCGTAATTCCGAGCTTAATAAGGTATTATATACTCTATAGCTATATTTATACCACTATTCGTAGCGTAAGGTCTACTTATATAACTATAATAATCTATAAATATCATATTACTAATAACCTCACTAAGCTACCTTATTTATAAAAAGAACTTTTAAACCTGCTATAGGCGCTCTAAACTTACTTTAAAGAAGTAGCTAAAGTTAAGATAAATAAATTATAGTAGATAGATATATAGTATAATATTAATTAAGGGAGAATAATAAAGAGAGTAATCCCTTTAAAGTAGGTATTTACTTATAAATGTAATAAGAATAATATCCTTAATTAATATAAGGTAAGGATTTATATTCAGAGTAATTAGTAAGAGAAGTCGCCCCTTGAATAGACTTATATAGTAACCCCTGCTACTAATATATTTAGGGTAGTAATAGTAATTACTATTTAATTTAACCTCGAAGTTAAATAATTTAATATTATGAATATATTCCTAAATACCTCTTAGGACCTGAATAAATACGTTATTATTTATAAGCTATTAGATAGTTTTAAGTAGCTTAGGAAGTATATTAAACTATATTATATACTCTATAGGCTAAGGGATATATCACTACTCTAATATAAGGAGTTCTCCTGAAGCCTTTAGCGCCTAAGCTTTATATTTATAAATAAAAACCTATACCTCTTCTAGTTAACTTATAAGAAGGTTCTTATTATTTTCTATATAAATAACTTCCTTATCCTATTTTATAGGAATTATAAAGAAATAGTATAAAGAGTAATTACTAGCTTAAATAAGGTATATAAGTTAAAAGAATAAGGCTTAGTTAATTACTACCTTAGAATTAAGGTTATTTATAACTAAGCTATATGAAAGATATACCTTTCTTATAACTAATATATTAAGAGGGTTATAAAGAAGTTTAACTTATTTAACCTATAAACGCTAATAACCCCCTTTTCAAACCTATTACTTCTAAAGAATAAGATAATAATAATACTATTAGAAGTAAAGAGTTTCTAAGAGAGGATTAGCTCTATAATCTATATTATACTTATTACTTTATAATATACTTTAGTAACTTATAAAGGAAGTATATACTACTAATTATAAGTAATATTCTATTTCTGAATAATAAGGAGATATAGAAGTTATCTTAAGGACATATAATCTCGCTCTTTAGAGGATTAATCTAATAAAACGCTACTTAATAAGCTATAGTTATAATATTAATAATAGAAGTAGAGCTTCTAAGCCTTAAATATATTACTAAGGAAATAATTATACTTTAGAAGCTATTTAGGGATATTACTCTTAAACTTAGTAATATCTAGACGATTTATTATAATAGTTAATAAATAATTTATCTTATAATAAGTAAAAAAAGGTACATCTTAACTAAGCTATAGTATATTAATACTTAGAATATATAGTTATTGAGTTCGGAATTACGCCGCAGCCCCTTCGCAAAAAGACTATAATAAATTTACCTAGTTCGTAGGTATAATTCGGGAAATACTATATAAGCATTTTAACTTATACCCTCTACTAGTTAAGGAAAATAATATAAAAACCCTATACGTTCCTACTACTTATAAGCAAACGCTCTAAATATTATAAAGTCGGACGCGTGCTATACTAGGGCTAATTATATTAGAGCTAAATAGGCTACTAAGGCTCTTATAGCAACGCCCTCGCTAAACCTTCTAGTAAGGTACTATAAAAGCTACTATATAAAATAACTCCTTAACCTAAAAGGTTAACCTTCTAGTAAGGTACTAAAGGTGCTATAAACGCTACTATATAAGAGGTAACTCCTTAACTAGAGAGGTCTTTCCTAAGAGGTTCTTATAGCTAGAAGTATAAGAAGCTCTGCTATTATAAGCAGGGCCTTATACCTCTCCCTCTTCCTTATCCCTATAACCTATAATAAATCCTTAACTATATTAGCACTAGACCCTATATATAAAAACGCTAAGCCTGCGCGAGGTATGCCCTTTAATATTAATAACGTATAAGAGCTTACTAGAGAGTTTAGTATTAATATAATTAATAAAACCTACTCCTTCTTTAACTACTCCGTTATATATAAAGAGTATATTATTAGTATAGCCCTTAAGAGGGCTCTTATTATTACCCCTAGAGGGGATACTTGCTATTATATTATAGCTAAGTAAGCGGACTTAATAATAAAAGCTAAGCGGGTTATTATATACCCTATAGAGTAGCCCTTCTTTAAGCAGGTCCTCTATACTATTAAGGTAGAGGCGGCCTAGGCCCCTTAGGGCTTAAATATTAGTAAGTATAGCTTATGCTAACTACTTTAATATAGAGAGAGCGTTACTAATAATAGTATAGTAAAGATAGTAACGACTTCTAGCGGACGAAGTAGTAATAGAGGTGGTATTAGTAGCATAGGTAGTGCGCGAGAGGAAAAATTAATAGTTTTGTAGTCTATTAAATAATTAAAAACCACGTTATTATTAATATAAAGTTAAAGATCGTGAGGCTATCTAGTAGGGTACGTATAAGTGCGGCTATAGTTAGGAAAGGTAGTTGGCAAGATTACGTGACTAAAGGCTATGTATTGTTAGGAGGCGCGTAGTTAGAAGGTCTATTGCACTTAAGTAGGTAAAATTACTATGCAGTGGCTAGAGGCCGAATATATAGTTATAATAAGAGTATACTAGAGGATTACTTAGTATAATAAATATACTAATAAATAATATACTAGCTAATAGTCTTATAAAAGTTCTTAATTATAAGAAGTTTGAATAGTTCTAGTTACTCCTTAATTTAAAAGATATATAGAGAATAATTTCTATAAATAAGAGATACTTTAAATACATATAAGATGGCTAGTAGCGCCTAATTTGTAATTAATGTATAGCTTATTAGCTAGGGAGCTTAAAGTTATTCTTATAGGAGTAAAAGAATATAATCTACCCTAAAGGGCTACCCTAAAATACTAATTTCTTACTACTTAACCTTAGAGGATTTACTTATACTAATCTATTAGGATATAGTATAAGAGTAGTAATACCTCTAGTAAATATATACTAATAAAACTATTAACTATATGATATATTATAATAGCTAGATTACTAATAAGTAGATAAGGTATAGGTATACCTATACTAACTACTAGGTTTCTAAATAGAACTAGAATAGGAGATAGAGTAATAATACTATATATACTAGAACTACTTATTACCTTAGGAGTCTTACTTAAACCCTTATTATTACTACCCTTCTTTATTATTATAATCTCCTCCTTTTAGATAGTAATAGCCTTATAGAGTATAGCTTCCTAATAAGTAAGGGATTATAAGGTATATTAGAAGATAGTTATAGAAATAAAGTATATATAGAACCTTACCTTTCTAATTACTAGGTCTTTTAAAGTTTTAGCTTTAGTATATTAGTAGGTTATAATAATAATAGAGGTACTTATCTATTAATAAGGTACTTTCCCCTAATAATAGTAATTATACTTACTTATTATCCTAAGTAAATACTTCTAATCTAATAAGCCTAAGAGCTTACTTAAAATATACTAAAAGTAATACTTATTAAATAGGGGTACTTACTCTATTTTTATACCTTAACTAGAGGGAGGAGGGCTAGGAGGGGGCTCTAAACTACCCTTACTAATACCCTCCTCTCTATCTATTTCCTTAGGGATTATAATAATAATAAGGTTAGTAATATTCTCATATATACTTATAATAATAGAAGAATTATAACTTACTAAGGGCTATTTTCTTAGATTACTTAGGAAGATAACCCCAAGGCTTTTTAAGATATAAACCCTTACCCTTAGAGCTACCCTCTATAAGTTACTTCTACTTCTTCTTTCTATTTATTATATAATATATTAATATACTATATACTAATAATAAGAAGGAATGATATATGTATCATCTTCTTATTACTCTCTAGGGGAGGAGGGCGTACCCCTCTACCCCTAGCTTTATTCTTACCTTTAGTAGCGCGCGCTCTTTTAAGGGCTATAGCTTAATTAGTCTTCTTTTTAGGAGGTATTTATAAATATATTAATATATTATAATAGCTTTAAAATCTTTATATAATATAAGTATATATATATAATAGGGTTATTATTAGGGCTAAAGTTAGGTATATATATAATTATTATATCATATATAGGGAAGAGTTAAAAGAGTAGGAGGATAGCTAGGTTATTTTATTTAGAGTTAATATAATAATAGCTACTCTACCTAGGCTAATAAGAGATAGTAGATTCTATTACTATTAATAAGAGTTAGTAAATAAAAGTTATTATAATAATAATAATAATAGTTATAAAAGTAGAAAACTATAACTATTTATACTTTACTTATACCTAATATAAATAACTTTACTTTATTATCTCTTTTATAAATAAGCTTATTAATAAGTTATTTATAGATATATTACTTTATATTTAGGTATTTTAAGGGATATTATATAGTTAAGCGTTTTTCTAGCTATTACTATATCTAAGGGGGTATATTATAGTATTTTTAGTATTACTTATTCCTAGTATAATATATAACTAAAATTAGCTTTAGAATAACCTTTGTCTAGGGGTTATTCCTCTAACTATAGTTATAAGTAACTATGTTATAGCTACTCTCATTATAATAGAATAAGCTCTTTAGTAACTATAAATATGGTCCTATTAGACGTTTCTTAACAAATGTGGAATTCCAGAAAGGTAGGGGGATACGTCTTCCATGTCAGCAAAAGCGACATTCAATATTACTAAAAATTCACAATAAGAGCGATTCCTTTTGAACTTCGCCTATCGAACGCGCGTGAGGTCTCCGCACCGGCGGGATTGCATAGTGAGATTCGGGCCAACCGGAGCCGGACTGTCCAGCCGGAAGTGGAGATTCTTCCGGAGTTCCCGCGAAAGTTTCGTTCTTCGGGCCTAACCCGTTTTTCAGTGCCGCCGCATCGGGCCAGGCGCCGATTCTCCGCTGGTTCGGGCAAGTACGAGAAATGGAATCGCTCCAACGACGGCATGAGCCAGCAAGTGCTAAACAACTGAGATGCGCTGCGGTTGCGGAGGATGGGTTGGTGTTTGCTCGGTCTAGCTGGGATGCAGTCTGATGGATGATGATGGCCGAGGAAAAGCTTTGCCGGCGCCGCATGGGGGCGCAAAGGACGTTCGCATCAGCCGGATATGCAAATGCGACCGCGTCAAATATGGTACTACAAGTATCATCGAAACCCTCCACTACTAACATGGATGAGCATCAAGTTGAGTTGTTAAATAATCACTCTTGCTCTCGGCCGCGGAATCGTGTGCTTCTTTTATTCAAAGAAAAAAGAAAAGCATCGTCTCATCGAATTGATCAGTTCTCTTTATATAAAGGACTTGAGTCAAAATCGTTTAATTCGTTCAAATGGCGGTTGTTTCATCTGCTTCCGCGATCAATGTTTCCCTGGGCCACGCCGCTGCATGCGTCTGCCTCATTGCGGTGGGTATAATGTACCAGATGCAGCAACATAATACGAGAGCAGAGCCTCAGCCTTGAGCTAACGCTAGATTAAAGGCTGTTGTTTGGTGTCTTTGGACTATTGTCTACAACATCTATTTTCATCCACTCGCGCGGTTTTCTGGACCAATTCTTGCCCGCATCTCGCCCATCCCATTCGTCATTGCCCTCGTCCGTGGGCGGATTCCTTTCTGGGTGAAAGAATGCCACGACATATACGGCCCAATTGTGAGAGTCTCTCCCAACGAATTGTCCTTCGACAATGAAGGTGCGTGGAAAGACATATACGGCAGCCGACCTGGCCACAAAAACTTCCACAAAGATCCGATCCATGTCGGGAGCATCCAGTCCGTGCCCGGCGTCTCGACAATCACCATGGCCAACGACTCGGATCACGCACGACAGCGGCGGGCGTTATCTCATGCCTTTTCCACCAAGGCTCTGCTGGAGCAGGAGTACATCGTAAAGTCTTACAGCGATGTTTTCTCCTTGAAGATGAGGGAGTTTGCGAAGCTGGGAAAGCCGGTGAATCTCGTTGATTGGTTTGCGTACACAACCTTTGACATCATCGGTGACATGGCTCTGGGAGAGCCCTTCGGCTGTCTGACAAGTGGTAAGTAACATGAACAGACGGAGGCAGGCCCAAAATACCGCAGGTAGCTGACGATACCACGAAGAGGACTTCCACTTCTGGGTGCCGATGATTAGTTCTTCAATCAAGGCAGGGGCCTTTGAGCAAGCTACGAGGCGAATTGGAGAGGCAGACGGGTTTCTGCAGAAGCAACTGCTCAAACTCATTCCTCGGCGGATCCGCACGACAAGAATCCAACACTTGGAGTACAGCAGAGAGAAGATTCTAAAGTGGCCTCCCAGTATCCATGACTTCAAGACGGGCAATTGCTGATCCTTTCGTAGACGCATGGCACAATCCGGCTCAGATCATAAAGACTTTCTCTACTACCTCCTTAAACAACAAGAGAGCGGATCGATCAACCAAAACGAAGTCATCGTCAACGGGGCACTGTTCATGTTGGTCTTCACGGTGCGATTCCGAGGGTCGATGAGACTGACGCAAGCCGAAATGCCAGAATCGCAGGAACAGAAACCACGGCAGGCTTCCTGGCGGGGCTTTTCAACCAGCTTCTCCGGCACCCTCGCGTCTTGAACAAGCTAACAGACGAGATCCGATCTCGTTTCAACGCCGACGCCGACATCAACTTCGAGGACTTGGTCAAGCTACCGTACCTCAGTGCCGTGATCGACGAAGGCTTGCGAGTGTTTCCCTCTGCGCCTATCGGGTTTGTAAGAACTGTGCCTCACGGCGGCGACACAGTCGATGGACAGTTTATACCGGGAGGCGTAAGTGACGCTCATTCCCAACGAGACCAAGCAGCGTCTGACTGACAGCAAACGGCAGACTACTGTTTCGGTGCCGATGTGGGGTGCCACGCACAGCGAAAGAAACTTCAAAGACCCGTACAAGTTCTTACCTGAGCGATGGTTGAACAAGGAGGGTAGTTCCGACAAGTTCGGTGCATCGAATGCCTTTTCCCTCGGGCCGAGAGGCTGCATCGGCCGCAAGTAGGTTTTCTAGCCAATACGGAGACTCAAGCTGAACCGCGGCGCAGCTTGTCATACATGGAGATGCGTCTGATTATCGGGAAACTGTTGTGGCATCACGACTTGCAGTTCCACGGCGACAATGATGCGTGGGATCCTGCGAGAGACTACCCCGGCCTAACGGTTTACAACAACTGGATGAAGCCGGGCTTGTGGGTGAAGCTGAAGCCACGAGAGAATGAGAAATAATCACTCACAGAACATACGAATCGGACTTCATTCCCAAGAGCGAGTTCATTGTCGGGTTTTTCAATGGATCACAGCCGGGGTCTACAGTTGTCGTGAGATAACGTCGCCGGAGATGGACTAGTCGTGGGACGGTAGCGCCCTGGGGAGCAGTGATTATCCACATATATCGTGCTTCCCTTCGTGATTCGGGCAGGAGGGGCAGATTTCAATAATTCTACGCTATTACCCTGAATGCAGTTTGCCACGAGCGACTTCACTCTGCGCAATACGCCTGTTTGACCATCTCCCGTTTCTGAGGTGCTTGCTTCAAGGTACCGTGACGAGAATATTTCGCCCATGGCACAGGCGAGCAAAAGAAGCAACAGAAACACCAGCAACGGTCATTAAATGTACAGTTTTTACAAAGTTCTTCAGCTGCAACTTGGTCCGGCTCTTCCAGTGGATGCAGGGCCCGTAGCTGGCGAACACCGAGTATTGTCAGAAAAGGTCGGTAAAAAGCCCAGCCAGTGGGGTCGAGAAGCGAAAATACGACCTGTGAGTCGATTTGCACCGTCGACTCGATGATGACGTGCTTGACCATAAGTCAATAATCATCAGACTCCCATGTATGATACGTCCGCCATCAGCGGAGCTCGCACCTCTCATCGGTTGTAGGTGGATGCTGTTGTTGTACAATGATTTCGCATTTTCGCCTTGGTGGTTGATTCTGGGAAGTCTCGCCAGACTCAAAAGCCATGTGCCTCGGCGTCTTAAAAAGATGTGCTCGAACTGCCAGGCCGTGAAGTGGCCGGTTGTTCTTTTCTCCCCGTGCTTACTTATTCGTAGTTGATCAACAACCTTCTTCTAGCTTCATCGGGACCATACCGGATACCCTCGCCTTGGTAGCTGAGTCTAATGAGATCTGCCGACTGGGCTAGAGACGAGTTTGGAGTGGACGTGTTAATGGCGGTTGTGGTTGGCCTGGTTTGGTCCTCTTCGTGACAGATATCTCGAACATAGGCTGACATCTCGCCCGCAGTCTTGTCACTGGTTTGTTCCCTGACTTCGTTCCCATAATTACTCATGATGACCGAAGTGTGGTTTCGATCACAGCGAACGAAGGAGCGTAGATTTGGCTCTTTCAAATCGTCTAAAATGAGGTTAAGATCGAGCGATGGCTTTCCGCTGCTCCAGCTGTCAAAATCTCATTCAAGAACATGAAGCCCATTCGGTCGGTCATGTCGAGAAGCTCGGGTGCGGGAGGGTCGTGAGACATGCGAACCGCGTTCACGCCCAACTCTTGAAGCACTTCGAGCTGTCTCTGAGCGGCTCGATGATTGAAAGCCGCACCTAGAGCTCTAAGGTCGTGATGCTGGTTCACACCTTGTAAATAGATACGCTCACCGTTCATGATCACGCCCTGATTGGGACCGAATTCCATTGAGCGGAGACTGAATTGGATTTTGTAGGTACCAAGCAGTTTGGACTCATCAGGCTTCCAAGTTTCCACCTTCGTACAGACAAATAACAATCACGTAGAGATTTGGAATTTGAGTCGGAGGAGGCCCCTGCAGTTTCAGCTGTTCGATGACGATTAAGTTGTCGATCTGGGACTTGTCGCGGGACAACTGAGCAGCCTGCTGGGCGAACGTAGCCACCGGCTTCTCGCGTCTGTGACCGGTGCTGCGCTCGACTTCAAAGACTTTGCTGACAACAGTGATGTCCAAGTTATCCCTCGAGGAGACTCTGGAGTCTGGGATTTGAACCGATAGATCAACCGTAGCCACGTCCTTCGAAACGTCTCGATTGTGACGACCGTAACCCAATGAGATACATGCACGGATGAGACTCTCTGAGCTAGACATTGCGGTAGAGACCGGCACCCGGGTACCATCGCGACGATGGTCCAGCAGGCTTCTCAGTTCGCTGGGTCCTTGATAAAATCGCTCGCATAGGATAGAATGCATGGCTCCAACCCGGCCAAGTCCGAGTCGCATTCATCTGATCGCCGTTCTTAGACGATTCCGTCGGGGAAGGACTCTGAGCGCAAGAAGCGCCAGTCGGAATGAAGCCTGGTTCTTTCACGGATGGTTTGAGAAGGACTTGTGAAGGGGTTTCCTCGGACGTATTCTGCGCAGCGATGAGGCTTGGGAGAAGCCACAGCAAGAGATTGAGTCGGAGAAGCATCACGAAGCTAATCACCAAGAAGTGCTTGGGAAGGATTACTATTGATTAGATTGAGCAACTGCAGTCTGTTGGGTTCATGGAAGATAGCTTTAATGATGCGTGTAGTTGCTTGGGGTTGTGAGAGCATAAGTTCGCGGTTTCATGAGCCGACGACATCCGCCGAGAGTGAGATTTTCCACCGCCAACTATCCATTCCAAGTGTTCAATCCTAGTTTGGAAGCCAGGACGATTAGTTGAAAGAGGAGAACAGCGGGAAGGGATTGGCAACGACAACGCCAGTCTGCTATTCAGCTCGAAGAAGCTTAATTGCCGCTCCATTGCGCCAGGTTGCATTCTTGGCGATGCATGACCTGGTTTTACCCGGCTTTTCCGCCATGATAAGTTAGGCTTCGGAGCAGCCCGAAAAATCCCCAGGTTATCCTGGCGGCGTAGTCCCTGCTCATGAAGAACCGATTTTCGTCTTTTGGGGATCCGAGGTGGTTTGAATACGTCTTGCCATGCTGTTGGCTCCCAGGAATGTGTGATGAAGAGAATCCGTTTTTTTTGTTTTTTTTTGGTGATTCTTCACAGTCAGCAATCGCGACTGGTGCAGCACGAGGCGGAGATATACCAGAGGGTGGCAAAATGGCCTCATAAAGTGGTGAATGAGGATGGTTAAAAATTATACGTGACCCTACACGTCAAGTTGTGTAGCCACCCTTTACATTACCTGGGCGCCGCTACTGTTCGTGAGTCGTGACGGTTTTCATCTACTTTACTCAGTTCCTTTCCGCCTCCTGACTTCGATTTTGGCATCCACGGGTGGGACGACGGTGACGCCGACCCACTGCGGCTTCGGTCTTTCGGACAAGGTCTTCAGTTCGTAGTTGAGCAGCAGGTTCGCTACGACCATCTTGAGCTCATGAGCGACAAAGAAGCGGCCGGGGCTGTCGCGGGTTAGCATCGCTCAAGTCCGACCGACTTGTTGTGGAGTTGACTCACCATGCATGTCTGCCATGACCAAAAGGCAGGTGGGCGTCGCTCGTCGTAACCATGCCCAGATTCTTCAATCTCAGTCCCTCGGCCAAGTCTCTTTCCGCCTGTGGCTTCGCCTCGTATGCTTCCCTCTCCCGACTGATCCTGAAGGCATCATATTCGGAGGCGTTGGAGGTGATTTCGTTGTCGTGGTGAAGACCCTCGAGGTTGACGGTGAGAAAGGTGCCTTTGGGCAGGTGCCAACCCTCCTGCTCGTTCGTGATGCCCCCCTCGGCAACAACCTTGCGCTCCATGAGAGTGCAGCTGAAGTTGCTGAGCCTCTGACTCTCTCGAATGGCGCTGTCTAGACGGTAGAGCCTTGACAAGCCGCTCTTGGTCCACCGACCGCCCTCCTCTTTCAGAACGCTTGATGCTTCCTCCCTGATGCCCTCGATGTAGCCCTTCTCCGGGTCCGAGCTCAAAAGATCGAGGACGATGCTGTGGCCGGTGATGACTGTGGTGTGGATCGCAGCGAACTGGATCGGCAACAAGCGCTTTGAGATGACGTAGGGATCGAGCTCGAAACCGTTCTCCTCTGCCTTGGCCATGCGTATGTCCCAGGTGATAAAGTCCTCGGGCGCAGCCCAGCTGTCGTACTCCGGGTCCCCTGCTTCCTTCTTCTGCATGTCTTGGAGGCGCTTCCTGATAACGGGGAGGCTGTGCTTGGCCGCCTTGCGCCAGAGCCACCAGTTGGGCAGGGCGATGAGAGGTCCGAAGAGGGGGAGCATGATCTGGGGAACCATGTGCAGCGCGAAGCAGTTCAGGATGACCTGGTCCACAAACGAGACCATGGCCTTGCAGAACTCCTTGTTCCGACATACCGTCTCGCCGACCAGCATGCGGTTCGTCACAGGCGGGACGATGGTCAACCAAGCATCCCACAGGGTCAGCGTCTTCCAGTTCTCGGTATCGGTACCGAATGCCTCGTCGACAGCCACAGCAACTTCCTCTTCGATACCGGGCACCAGAGTGCTGAGGTGCCTAGCCAGGCTCTTGTGGATTACGCGGGCATGCCAGACGTCGTCAGCGTAGACCTTCCCGAGGAAGTTGTAGTCGCTGTACATGACATCGTTGTGGGCTTCGTGGGCGGAAACGACGGAATCGGGGTACTCGAGGAGCCACTTGGTGAGGGATCGGGGGAGGACGATGTCGGGTGCTCTGCTCGCAGCGGCGGGGACGATGAAGGCGCGGTTCTGCTTGTTGTACTGCCAACAGTGTTAGTGATCCTCGTGTCGCCAAATGAAATGAAGTCGTCATCCGTGCGACATGCCTTCTGGTACCCCTCAATGACCCAGTCTCGGTAGCGGAACACGTAGTGGTAGAAGTTCTTGAAGCCGGCGACGGTGCCCTTTCCATGGCCGACGACGGGGATGTTGTTCGGATAAGTCGGCTTCCACGTGTGGTCGAGAACGAGGAGAGCGACAAAGACGAAGAACAGCGAGGCGAAGACGCGCGCGGGCGTCAGGGCCTCGGTGACGATGGCGTGAAGGCTTCCCGCCATGGTGGGCAGTCAGCCAGTCGGTCGAGCAGAGAGCGTGACGGGCGGCGGGGGCGGCGGGGGCGGCGGGAGCAGCTCTTTGCTTCTTCTTTGGATTACTCAAGTGATCGTGGGCATGTTCGTCTGGAGGTTGGCAGCGGGATAGCGGAGGTTAAGTTGCATTGTCGGAGTTGGGAAGGAGGCCGTTCAGGAGCGCCCAGTTGGTAGAAGGTCATGACGCTCTGGCGCTGTCAAGAGCGCAAGCTTGCATTCCCGTTCCGCGCTAAAATTAGCTCCTACAGCGCGCCCCTCGACGGGCCTTGCAGCGACAACCCCAGTCGCATATTGCCTGCTTCTGATTGGTTGGAATGTGTCCAAGCGAGGTGCTCTGGGACACGGTTTCAGGTCCTTCGGGTGTGACGTCCTTAACAAGAACACTGCTGTTGGCTGTGCGTATCTGTCAAGAGCGCCAAAGTCCGGGGGAAGGTAATGCCGGATATCCCTTTTTGTGTGTGAAGCCTTGCCGTATCCGGCGAAGTCGCGAAGGATGCCCCCACAAACTCCACTAAGCTGAACCGGGCTTAGGTACGAATAGAAGAGCAGCTCCATCCATTTTGTCCTTTTTGCAAACCAAACTTCTTTTCATTTGACTTGTCCTGACTTGTCTTCCCACTGAAGAATTCCATCTGCTTTCTCCTTCTTGACTCAATCTATCGACGGACCCGCTGGAGAAGGACCTCACCGACACTAGTGCTTATTCATTGCAGATGGGAAAATCCTTCACCCCACAAAGATCCTCCCGACCCTCCCGCCAGATCCCGAGGCCTAGCAAACTCGCCCACCAACGCATTCAACACTATCAAATGAACCACGATCAAATGTCTTCCACGTCCTTCCTCCGTCCACCGTGATATCCGACCCAGACGGCCCCACCGCTACCGCAACCCCGCACAACGCCAGAATCCATCATGTCCCGGACCAGTATCCTCCCGGAAACACCTCCGAAAACGTCCACGTCACGCCGCCGTCCTCGGACCACGCCGATTAGCGCACCGATCCATTGACAACTCCGAAGTCGCCGCCCACCACAATGCCGTGCATCTCGTCATTGAATCGCGCCAAAAAAGAACCAAAAAAAAAAAAAAAACGCCAGCTGATGCGCCGCCTGCAATTGTATTGTTCGAGACCTCCCAAGTGTGTTCATCAGGGCTCCGGAAGACTCGTCCCGGGTCTACACCGCCGGAGACAAGATACCACCACCCAGCCGCCGTCGAAATGCACGTCCCGCTCGCGGCGAAGCCGAACTCTCCCTCCAAAGCCGGCGCCATGCCGCTCGAGTCGATGACCGTAAACGACAAACTTGCCATCCACGGGAACGCTGACCGCGATGCCCCTGTCTTCATCTTCGAAGTCGACGCAGTTGTAGAAAGCCGCGGCCTCCTCGTACCTACTGACGGGGCTATTTATTTCGTTTGCTAAATGCGGGGTCGTACGAGTCCGGCCTCCTTATCTCATTGATCGGTTATCTCCCACATGGTGTACCATAACCAGGGACTCGAACTCGAGGATGGCTGGCTTCGAGGAATGCGCTTTCGATGTGCTTACTTTGGAGGAAGTCGAAGTTCTTAACTAATCAGATGTGATTATTCCGAAGAAGATTTTAACTGGCTCATGACGAGGAACTGGGAGTTAGAAAAATGGTACAGTATGTGTTTGAAACTATGTACAGAGAATTTGAATAGCAATCCTTTCGGTTGCTCGCAACCCGCCAACCGACTGCTTTCATCAAGTCCGCCGTATCCACGTCTTCCAGGACTCAACACCTCACAATCCGCCAGTGGTTAACTCGCCGTCGGCAATCGCCTCCGTAACCTCATCTGCCTCAAAATACTCCCTCCAAGTCCGTCCTCTCCTCCAGCAACAGGTCCACAACCATGCGCCCAAAGAACTTCTCCCGCGCGGGGCTCAGATGGGTCCGGCCATCGCCGTCGAGGTTATACGCAGTCGAGTTCTCTTCCCCGATCGCGTTGACGTAGTTGGTGACGCCCTTTTTTTTGTGGGTGGATATGACGGCGGCATTTGGAAGCTCGTAGTATTTGTGGGATTGGATCGACAAAGTTGACGGGCTTGGTGGAGTCTCGAGGGCCATTTCTCGTCTGGATGTTAGAGACTTGACACGCACGCCTCCCACAGTCGCTGGGATTGTCTTGGGACTTGATTGATTCCATACTATAACTCGATGCAGATGCTTGTTGAGAAGTCGAATGTTAAGAAGCAGAGTTACAAAATTCGTCGTTCTGGAGTTAAGCTCTGGTATCGGTGCTAGTTTTGGCGAACGCATAAAGAATGATCGTGAAACCATCAATAGCTAGCTGGCTAAGTTCCCAAGGACAGATTCATCCCAATTCTCTCGACTGCATAGCTTTGGCCCTGTCGACCACGATGTTTACCACGATCAGGCGATTCTCAGAAACCTAAGCACTTACATGTAGATAGCCACGTTCGACGGATGGGGAGTCACCGTGCTGGTGTACACTCACCGTCAAAGCCCGGTAAGCGCCCGTAAAGTCGAAATTGAAGGGGACGCGCAGCGCTTACCACTGCATAGGTGTTATTCTTCATTTCACCAAAGATGGCCCTAGACCGTGTGGGTTGACGCTGAGATCGATTCTGAGAACGCAGGAAAAGGCGTTTGCGTGCTTGACACTGCCTATCGCGGAAATGTCCTTGTCTAAACCCCTGCTCTGCTGGCGATAGCAAACCGGTTGTCATTATATTGGGTTGCTCCACGATAACGATGGCTTTGCTCAATAGGGGAGGCAACTGGGTGTTTTCGAGTTCAGAAGTTTTCAACTTGGCAGTTGTTCAGTCACTTCCTTCGCCAGCCAATTCTGGTTTTTTTGTCTAGTTCACCTGCCGTTTTTCTTTCGGGGCGCCACCGTTTTCGCCGTTTCACTCCTTTGTTCAGTTTCGAGAAACTCAGCTACATGCTTTCTCTTATACAAGTACTTATTTCGAACACTTGAGCCCTTCTTACTGAGAATCATCCTAGATGGGCATTTTGAACGTTCTGCTCTGCGCCAGCGCAGTCAGCGCTTATACCGTCACCAACGTGGGCCGCTTCGGCACAAGAACATCGACCCCGTCGTCATCCCCGGCCATTACGCCAGCCACATGCACACCTTTTCCCGATCCGACGCCGTGACCGTGAACACCACGACTTCGGAGAAGCTCCACCGCCGAGAACCCCAACGACTAGTCCTCCTATTGTGCGTCGAGTCAACTTTCCCCATCTTACGCTTTGGTGAAGCATCACCAAGCTAACCTCCTCAAAAGTGATCCCGACCCTCTTCTTCAAAAACGACACCGGCACTTTCGCGGCCCCCATGTTCCGCTTCAGCGCGTACTACGTCAGCATCGAGAATACCGAGGTCGTCATCCCGCATGTCACGAGCCAGGATAACGTCGCAGGGAAAAGGGCTCAACAGGCTAAGTTAGGGAAGTCCATAGGAGTTAGGAGTTATAGGGAAGCACTAGGTAACCCCTAGATAAGTCCCCTAGCCCTTACTTAATAATTAGAGGGCTAGAGAAGAATATTTAACCTTAGCTATACCTAACTATACTAACTCTATTACTCTATACTATATTATTTATAATATATTCTTCTCTCGATCCTATCTTAATAGGGATATAGACTATTAGAGTAATATAATATATAATAATATAATACCTACTTATAGGTCTACTAGGGAGATAAATATAATATTACTATTAGGACCCCCTACTAGCTAGGAGCGACTAAATAGCTAAATATAGGATAAGACGCCTACTAAGTAGAATAGTAATAAGGGTACTAGTAGAGGACTAAGTAGTTAATTAATAGAGGCTAAATTAGATTAGCTTATTAAGGAGGAAGAGAAGAAAGGGTAGCTAAAGCATAAATAGGAATATCTTAAGGCCTTAAGGGCTAGCTAACTATTAACCCTAGCGAGTAACCTTATTACCTACTAAGTAGTTATTAGTAGTAAATTAAAGAAGTACTAATCGGAGCTCTAGGGGAAGTATCTTCTAATACTTAAGTATAAAAGGGGTACCTAGACCGATTTTAATTAATTTATATTTAACCTTAATATGCGATTTAAGATAAATAAGATTATATTAGACCTTAAAAAGGTACTATTTACTACTAAGTACCTAGAGGGGCTAGTAGTAAAGCGATAGACCTTATACCTCTCTATTAACTATAGTAATAAAGCAAAGGATATTACTTAGGTAGTAATAAAGGACTAGTTAGCTAATAATATAGCTAATATAAGGTCTAGGACCCTTAGTATATAAACCTAGCTTAAATAGGCTTACTAGCAACTAGGATAGTTATACTAGAGCTTTATTAACTATTATAAGGGGATTAAGGTAGAGAGCCCTTATTAATAACTAGAGGAGATCCGGGTAGCTAATATAGTAGCTAGGCTAGACCCTAAGCTCTAATACTACGTTATAGCGAACGGGTTGCTAAAATCGTAGCTTAACCTTAATACTAAGGCTAGAAATACCGAACTTATAGTTAATATATAGATATATAAGGCACTAGTAAGGGACCTAGGGGCTAATAATAAGGGGCGATAACTAGAGGGCTAACCTACTAACCTAGAGGGACTAACCAAGGCCTCAAAAGAGCAAACTCACTTAGGCTATAGTAATACTAATACTTACTAGGAGGATACTAAGGACTAGGATACTAGGAAGGAAATTATTTATTATAGTTATAAGAAAAGGGGCTATATTACGCTAAGGTGCCTATACTACTAGAGGTATAGCTACCCCTATTATAAAGGAAAACCCTGCCCTAGTAAATAACTAGAGGAGGACTAGATAGTAATATATATAGTCTAATAGGGTAGTAACTAGCTACGTTATATCGAAGCAATAATATAAATCTAAGTTATAAGTAGCTAGAAGACTAGTGCTACGCTTATTAATTACAGGGCTAATAAGAATATTATAAACTAGAGGATTATAACTAATACCTAACTAGAGGCTAATAAGTTAGAACCTATTAGGGGAATATAAGTATCTAAGGGACCTAACTATAGTATATAGAAGTTAGTAACCTAGATAACTAATAGTATAGGCGTCTAGCGAATAGCCTTATATAACTTTAGGATTAGTAATAGTAATAGTTATAACGCTATCCTAGGTATCCCTTAGTATATAGCAGAGTACTCTAATCTTAATTAGAGGGAGTTAAGCTAGACCTTTCCCCTATATAAGAAGAGTATCTATCTTATTATAACTATAAAAAAACTTAGGTATATTAAGAACGAAGCGAAAGTAGTACTTATAGGGGTACTATAAGTTAACTATATATTAACTACTAGCTACTAGGAGAATACCTAAGACCCTAAGGATACTAAGGGGATTAAAATAAATATCCTACTAGAATACTAGGACTTTAAGAAAGTATTTAATATTAACCTAGTAAGAGCTATACTAGAGTTTAGGACTACTAGGAGCTACTTTATTAACCTAGAGCCTAGAACTAAGCCTCTATTTAAGCCTATCTACCTACTAGCTAAGAAGGAGTTAGAAGAGTTAAGGGACTATATCTATAAGGCCCTATAAAAGGGATAGGTTTACCTATTAGTAAGCCTAGTAAGGGTGCTAATTCTATTTATCCTAAAGAAGGGAGGTAAGTCGAGGTTATATATAGACTACTAGGGGCTTAACTAGGTAACTACTAAGAACTATACCCCCCTCCCTCTAATTAATAAGATCCTTAACTAGCTCTTAGGAGCTAAGTACTTTACTAAGCTTAACCTTAAGGATATATACTACTAGGTAAGGATCTAGGAGGGAGACGAGTAGAAGATAGTATTCTATATATAATATAGCTATTATAAATATTATATTATACTATTTAGGCTTATTAATATACTTACTACTTTTTAAATATTTATTAACGAGTTACTTATAGGCTTAGTTAATATTATTTATATTATATATTTAGATAATATCTTGATTTTTATTAATAATATAGACTCCTATATAGAGGCTATAAGATAGGTACTCACCTAGTTAGAAGCTAATAGCCTCTATATAAACCCTAATAAGTATAAATTTCATAAGGAAGAGATTAGATTCCTTAGGTTTATAGTCTTAGTAAATAGAGTTACTATAGAATATAAGAGGGTCTAGGTAATAGCTAAGTAGCTAGTACTTACTATAATATAAGAAATTTAGTAATTTCTAGGATTTATAGGGTTCTATAGGAGATTTATTAAGAACTACTCTAAGATTTATAGCCTACTTACTAACTAACTTATTAATATAGCTAAGGGATAGCTAGTAATAACTAGGGAGGCCCTAATTACTTTCTACTAGCTCCGCGCTTTATTTATAGAGGCGCCTATACTACGCTACTTTAATCCTATACTCTAAATTTAAGTTAAAACTAATATATTAGACTTTATAATAGGGGTAATACTAAGCTAGTTAGAGGGGGATATATAGAGCCTAGTAGTATTTATATCTTAGAAGCTTAAGGGCGTGTAATTATAATATAGCACGCTAGAGGTAGAGCTACTAGCTATTAGAGAGGTAGTAGTAAGGTAGTAGTACTACTTGCTTTACTCCTAGTATTATATCCGATTTATTACTAACTACCTAGGTTACTAATACCTCGTTAATAAGAAGACGCTAAGTAGCTACTAAGCTTAGCTATTATAGGACCTATTAATATTCGACTTTGAAATTAAATACTAGCTAGGTTACTATAACCTAGCTAATAGTTTATTATAGAGACCTAACTATACCCTAGAGGATAGGGAAATTATTAAAGCTAGGGACTTGCTCCTATAAGACTTCTTATAATATTTTAATAATACTACTATTTAAAAGGTAAGTACTAGGTAGTAACGAGGTGCCTAACTACTAAATACCTCGCTAGAGTAACTTATACCCTCGCTCTAGGAATAAGTTAAGAAGGCCTAATAGAAGGACCCCTTTTATATTAATAAGGAGTAGGAATAACGAGGTATAAGGTAGTTACTAGATAATACTAATACCCTAAGATACTAGGGAGGGCTATATATCCTAGATAACTACCTACTTTAAAATAAAGTCCTTAGAGCCTTTTATAACGAACTATCTAGGGGTTACTAGGGGGTTACTAAGACGCTAAAGAGGATTAGAAAATCCTTCTTCTAGAACGCATAGAGGGGCGATATAAAAGAATATATTAAGATATATATAATATACTAACGCATAAAGCTAAGATATTACCCCCTATATAGTAAACTAGCACCCCTACTAGTACCTACTAGGCCCTTTAAGTAAATATTAATCGACTTTATTACTAAATTACTATTATTACTTATAACTAAAAATAAGCCTTATAATACTATCCTCGTTATTATTAATTAATTTATAAAATACTCCCTATATATCCCTACTAAGGAGTTACTTATTACTAATAGGTTAGCTACGCTACTAACTAAATATATCTTCCTTATATTCGGGCTCCTAGAAGCTATTATATCTAATCGGGGATCGCTATTTACTAGTAACTTCTAGTCTAAAGTATACTACCTATTAGTTATTAAGAGGAAAATTAGTACTGCTTTCTACCCCTAAACCGATAGCTAAATAGAACGCTAGAACTAGAGTATTAAGCACTTTTTAAGGACTTTCTATAATATTAACTAGGATAACTAGGTAATATAGCTCGACCTAGCCTAATTCGTTTATAATAACTCCTATTATAAAGCTACTAAGGCGTTACCTGCTAAACTACTAATAGGATATTCCCCTCGTAGATCTAATAATATTAAACCCTAGTTAAAAGTTTTAGTCCTAGTAGTATATAAGAGAATCTATAGCCTACTTACCTAGAGGTTAGCTATTACTAACTTACTTTAGAAGTATAATAATATATATAGCAAGTTCTATAATTAGAGGAGGACCCCTATTATTCTCGCTATAAGAGACCTCGTCCTACTTTTAATAAAAAATATTAGGTAGAGGTAGCCCTCCTATAAACTTTCTAATAGATATTTAGGCCTATTTAGGATCTAACGGGTAATTAATAGGGGACGGGCGTATAAGCTATAAGTAGATAAAAATTACTAAATCTATAATATATTCACGCCTATATAACTAGAACCCTTTTTTAGCTTAGCTATTTTACTACGAGATATCCTAATTAATAATAATAATAACGTCTATATAGTAGATTATATCGTTACCTATAGGGGACCTAGACGAAACTATTAGTACCTTATTAAATAAAAGGGCTATAGCGAACTAGATAATTTATAGGAGCTATAACGTAATATATTAATAGACTTATAAAGCGATTATAAAGCCTAATTATAAGTAAAAGCGTTGCGATTGCTATATAATTTAATAGATAATATAATAGGAGATTAGTAGTTAGGTAGAAATAGGGCACGCTAGCTAGGTATCTTAATTTACTAGCCTAAAGGCCCCTAATAAGGCGGAAAGAGACTAGAAAAATACTAAAAGTAACTACCTACTACCTAGAGGTTACTAGTAGCTTACTAGGGGCGCTCCTAAAAGTTTTAAATCTACTAGGTGCTAGTACCCTTAGTATTATTATTATTCCTTATTATCTCCCCTTAAAATAAATAGAGTAGTTAAAACTTTATAATATTACTTTAAGTTAGAAATACTAACTAGGGGAGTATTAGTAAGGTACTAGTAGAGATTAGGTCGACTTATTACCTTATTATAAGCCTTATTTACCTCCTTAGCACGCTTAGCTTATATATCTTATATATCTAGCTACTTACTAGCTAACCGCTCTATCTCTAGGTAGTAGTAGTAGAGCTCCTTATTCTACTTATATAATAACTTAGTCTACTTCTTAGCCTCCTTAGTAAGGCGCTACTAATACCTAGCTATATCCTCTAAAGTAACTACTTAGTAGTTCTCTATCTCTATAGAGATCTTAGCCTCCTTAGCCTTATGCTTCTTAAGTATTATAATAGCCTCGTTCTTCTTAACTTAGAGGGCTTTCTTAACTATAAGCTAAGTAGTGAGGATCTCCTCCTAAATATAATTAGATATTAGTAGTAAAATACTAGGGAAGTACTAGGGACCTACCTAGTTCTTAGTATACTACGCCTAAAGGTTAAGCTAGGAACTAGCCTTATCTATAAGGCGTTTAATCTTATTAGTAGCGCCTAATATATAATAAGTAGCTTATAGTAAGTTAGTAGATAAGAAATAGAAAGTATTAAGTATAACGTATAGTAATATAGGCTTTATTATTACTTATTTTAATATAACGCTTATATTTAGTAGAGGTATCTAAGAAACGAATAAATTAGTAATAAATTTAAAACCTAAAACTAGTAAAGTACTAGATAAGTATTAGATAAGTATTAGATAAGAACTAGGGGCTTATTATTACTCTTAAAGTAGAGAATTAAGCTTATAAGGAGCTTAATATAAAGGAGATCCTCCTTAGGGGGCTCCTACTTCGCTATAGCTAAGAGGTACTAGGAGTAGGGGCACCCCTAAGTATACCTATAGTAGGGAGGGGAGCTTTATTAATAGCGTTAGTAGCGTTAGTAGTAGAGGATAATATAATAATAAATTTGTTATATAGTAATTAAGATAAAGTTATTAGTAGGGGAGCAGGAGGCTAATAGTAACTTATTAGTAGTAATAGTAGTTATAAATCTAAAGAAGTAAAAAGGAGAGATTTTAATAAGGCGGAATTTTAAATAATATTTATATATTTTTAACTTAATATTAAAACTAGCTTTTTATATACCCTAAAGGAGGATAATCTCTAGATAATTATATTATTTAACTTTATTTAACTTTACTATAAATAGGGAGATACTAGGTAGTTACTAGATAATAACTAGTAGCCCCCTATATTATAATAAAAGCCTTCTTTATCCCTAGAGGGAGAATACCCTTATTAGACCTATAAAGGGGCTAAAAATATAATAATAAGTAGAAAATATAATAATTTAGAGGGTAAATCTAAAGTAATAAAAACAAGCCTAAGTAATAATACGTTTTAGTATAACCCTATAAAGGAAAGAGTAGCCCTTATAAGGGGGTTTAGCTATAACTATCTAGATAACTACTAAGTAGTCCTAGACCTATTAGATAAAGCTATAAGAGTAGTTAGAGTAGGGGGACTAGCCTTATTACTAGCTTATTACTCCTCTAAGCTATAAAGTCCCTTATTACTTAGGTATAAGAGCTATAAGAGTAGCTAGGGTAGAGGATAGGTACCCTACTACTAGTTAATAACTCCTCTAAGCTACCTAGCTATCTAAGGAAGAGTTATATAGCTAGAATAAGGGATATTAAATTCTAATCCTATAGAAACTAGGAGGTTATAAAGTCCTATAGGGAGGTACTAGGTACCCTCTAGGTAACTATAGAGTAAACTAGTCTAAAAGTAGACTAGTTTAGAGGGGGGGGATCGTATTATAAGCTAGGATAACGTTATAGGGAAAAGGGCTTAATAAGCTAAGTTAGGGAAGTCTATAGGAGTTAGGAGTTATAAGGAGGCACTAGGTAACCCCTAGATAAGTCCCCTAGCCCTTACCTAATAATTAGAGGGCTAGAGAAGAATGTTTAACCTTAGCTATACCTAACTATACTAACTCTATTACTCTGCACCGTACCGTTTGTGACACCGCAGGACCGCGTTAGCCACGAAGCAAGACGACGTCGAGCCTCTGGCCGGGATCCAGTGGCTCTTCGACCACGGTGGCCAGGGCACCAACGGCGACGGCAAGGACGCGGCCGAGTTTCCCACCAAGGGCTGCTCCGCACACCTCCAGACCCTCCTCCCGTTCCACAACTGCGTCGACGAGGAGACGCTCGAGTCGACGTACTCGGGTACGCAGCACTGGAACGAGACTTTTCAGCCCGCCAACCGCTGCCCCCCGGGAATGAAGAGGATGCCGCAGCTGAGATTCAGCATCCGGTACGATTTGAGCCGCGTGCTCCCTGACCGATGGGATGGGCCTGCGCCTTTGGAGTTGGCTTGCGGATCCTCGTATTGCACGCACGGCGACTTCATCAACGGGTGGCTGCCGGAGGCTGCGGAGAATACGTCGAAGGCGAATGATAAGAGGGACTTTGCTTTTGTGGACCGGCCCAACGGGAAGTACAATGCGGGGAGGATCCGCGAGACTACGGCGGAGGATGCGGATCCTGAGGAAGGGACTTCTGATTATGAGGAGAGCAAGAAGATCTTGCAGAGCAGGATCTAGGATGGCCATGGCGGCCATTACTGGGGAAGATGTGGATGATGAGGAAGGCCTGAGGGAAAGGATTGGCTTTAGTCCAGGTCTGCTTCTAGGCAGGACATCCCGACCAAATGAGCAGAGTGCGATGTCCTACCTTTTTGACTTAAGATGTTTTGTAGCTATGCACCAACTCCATTAGGCGGTTTAACACAACCATCATTCAACCAAGAGGTTTCTGCAATGCTGCAGCTCTCACGGATAAGTCTTGAACACTAGCCCTTGTTACTAGTCGAGCTTTATTCACATTAGAAGCTAAACTCTATTGGATCGCCCTCATCCGTCGGCCGACCAAACTTAACGACAGCTCGCTTTTTGGACAAATCCATGATGATGTTGAACAGAGTCTGCGTCTCGCAATCCTGGACCTGGTGTCGGTTGATAGACCCCGGATAACCCTGCTGATCTTTGAAGAGATCAAACAACTGAGGCGTGCTAATCCCTCCGCCTCCTGCGACCTGCTTCTCCGCAAGTTCTCTCAACCGAGCCACTCGTTTCTGAGAATCATCGAGCCATGGAGGCTCGACCACGCCAGGGTGTTCCAAGAGTAGGTGATTCGAATGAACGACGAGGCCCTTCTCATCGATCGGGATCTTCAGGATGCTCTTGCTCGTGCATTCCAGTCCCGTGCCGCCCGTCTGATCCGCCACCAGGATGTGACCGCTGCCCGCCACACCCGTCTTCATAAGCTTCTCGATTCCCTCCTCCTTCGAAGTAGACTCGAGGACGGTGCGGAGGGCCAGGTGAATGGGTAGTTTGGCGTGGTCAACCCCGTATGCCCTGATCGCATTGAGGCAGACACCCACGCCGGCGCTGTTGAGCCCAATCTTGCCAATAATGCCGGCCTCCGTGATCATCAATATCTTTGGCAGTCGTCCGGCTTGCGTGATGTGGCAGGCGATGAGGTTCGGGCTCTGCTCCACCATCCAATCCCAGTTTTGAGCCAGCCACGATCCGTGCGCCGGCGTCTTTACGGATAGGCTGGTACAGCCGTCGCTTTGGACGGGGAGAGAGGGTTGCTCTGTGAAGAGGCCGAAGTTGATCTCTGTTCGCACGTTGAGGGCGACTATGTCGAGGAATGGGACGTCCGCGCCGTCGGCGACGCCGCGGATCTCCTCGATGTATTTTGGGCAGAGCTTCTCTAATGTAGGCACATACTTTGATGCTTCCTCGCGTATGCTTGGCCACTCCAGGGCGCATGTGGTTTTGAAGAGACCGCTGTAGAAAGCTATTGACCCTTGGACACTATGTTTAGCCTGCAGACCATGCGTGTGGCCGATCTGGGAGAATGCTATTGTTAGCCAGCGGTCTTGGAGAATGACATTGGGCGCAGGTTAAATACTTCGTAAGGCGTCCCGGAGCAATGGATTTCCAACATAGCGAGTGACTAGTTTTCATCAACCTTCGATAGTTCGATGAAAGTGAGTTCAACGTCACTATTTACGGTTCAAGTTCGTATTTGATCTCGTCCTGTGCTGATAAGGACGCGGGGGAATGCTGTGACACGGAGGTTTCCGATTGGCTGTGTTTAGGCGGCGACTTTTTGTCCGCGGGAAACTCCTTACGTTGTGAAGACTCGAAGAGGATTGTTGATCTTGATCTCGTCCAGCGTTTTGAAGGAGATCCAGGAAATTGGTGACACATTATCCATAAAGTTCAACGTCTTAATTATCTTTGCCCTGTATTTTTGAGTTATGAACTCTGATGGATGCATGCTTGTGAATGAGGGCAGATTAGTCAGATCGCGTCATCACACGGCCTGTGACACCATGAATTCGACTTTGGGGAGGACAAGATCCAGCTTGCAGGCGACATTCGGTCCAGCAGGCCTGCAGAGATTTCGCAATTCAAGAACACATTTGCGAGCTATATGTCCATCAGCCACTTAAACTGCTGTCAAGGTCTTTCAGCAACTCGAAGACTAAGTTGGGGGGCGTCTTTGGAAGAATGCAATGATTGGATTCGTGCGATATTGATTCGATTTGAAGCAAGTGCAAATCCTGTCTATCGCAGTAGATCATCCAGATTCCCACCGATTACTTTGGTTTATCTCAGTCTCAAGACTCATCCCGAAGGCCAACTTCCGACATCCATGTCCTCAAATTCCGATGCAACCCGCTCCAAGACTCCAAATCTCCGAGACGGTAATTCCCGCGAAACCAAGTTTCCCGAATCCCCAATCAAAAGGTATTAGCATGACTTTAGTCTAGCCTATAGAAGTTACCACACGTCCTCTTGATGTCTCATTATAATCATCTTCGCGTTGCGCAGAGCTCAGAAGGCGGGGAAATGGCAGGTTGCAGCGTGCCTCGGTAAGTCTATCTGGGCCTCACCGAAACCCCCGGGTAACCGTACACGAGTTGTTTGCTCTTCCTATTAAGCGTCAAGACGCCCCTCAGAAGGGATTGCTTGCAGAAGGGCCTGATTGCAATTTGAACTCAATCTCGCAGATCAACATGGCAGACACCGACATGGAACCTAACGCAGTCCTCGTGTCCAAGACGCCCCAGGGCATTACCACCATCACCATCAACCGTGAACATCGCCGCAATGCAATTGACGGGGCTACTGGTCGCAAACTCACCAATGCATTCCTAGCATTTGAGGAAGATGACACTCAAAAGGTTTGCGTCTTCAACGGCGCGAACGGCACTTTTTGTGCGGGATTCGACCTCCACGAGGTGGCGAAATTCCACGACCCGACCGGAAGTACTTACAAGGGTCCAATCGTCGACGAAACCCATCGGGTCGATGGGCGCAATATCGGTCCCATCGGTCCCTCGCGCATGCAAATCAAAAAGCCCGTCATCAGCGCCGTCTCGGGACACGCCGTCGCCGGTGGGCTTGAGCTTTCTCTCCTGGGAGACATACGCGTGGCGGAGGAGGATGCCGTGTTCGGGGTGTTCTGCCGGCGCTTCGGCGTCCCGCTCATCGACGGCGGAACGGTCCGGCTGCAGGCGATCGTGGGGCTTGGCCGGGCTCTCGACATGATTCTCACCGGTCGGCCTGTGGGCGCCACGGAGGCCCTGCAGATGGGTCTCGCGAACCGCGTCGTCCCCCAGGAAAAGGCGCTGGAGGAGGCCACGAAGATTGCGAGACAGCTGCTGGCCTTTCCCCAAGCTTGCATGAATACGGACCGCGCGAGCTGTTACTATTCCGCCTACAACGCCTCGTCGTTTGAGGACGCACTGAGTCATGAGTTTGACCACGGAGTCAAGGTCATCGACACGGAGAGCGTGCGGGGTGCGGCCCGCTTCAGCGGCGGTGTCGGGCGGCATGGGAGCTTTACTCGGTCAGGGCGTCCAATGTCATCATTCGCCGTAGGGCGTGTCGTGGCAATCCCCAAGGAAGTCCACTAGGATGAGATGGTCTTTTTGTCGGAAGTTGTTGATTTGACCGTGAGTTTGCTTTTCGTTCAATACGTTCTAGCTAAGTTAGTCTCAATCTGCTGATTAAATTGTCTTTCAAACCAACGAGCTCCTGCAATAATCTCGGCTTTACATCCCGTCTCATCAGTTCAATTGCTCACCCATTAACATCGTTATGCCGAAATTTCGTCAACACTAGGAAACTTGCGAAGTCCATCTCGATGCAGTAGCACCCCAACAATTGCTTCGAGCCTGGCATGCGGTCTCAGTTCTGGCGACATGTTTGATAGGATCGCTATTCAGGTCGCGTCGATAGCCAAGTCCAATAGCAAGGATTCAAAGTCCAGAGAGATGAAAATCATCATTGACAATCACTACACCTGCAAAGTCTAGACCACAAACTCTCTCATCTCAGGATCCTTGGTAATCAAGTCGCGACGGGACACGAAATACAGCGATATCTAGATCAACCTACAAGGAAGGGCGGGCGTTCGCACCGACGATGTCTACGTCTCGAAATCAACATCACAGCTTCATCTCAAAGTCGAGATGCCGGTGCCAGAGTCGGTTCACGCGGACTCGAGGGAATTCAAAAAGGGGACTACGTACAACGTCCCGTTTCGATTTATCATGCCCGGCCGGTTGACTGATGCCGCATGTGCGCACACGGTTGATTCAGACGTTGTACGCGACTATCACCTACGTCTACCCTCCGGATTGACTGGCTGAGAGAAGAGTGATTCGGCTCCTCAACTACTTGGGATCCGGCATTAAGGCGAAGCTGATTTACGGAACATGCATGGGATCCGAAGAGAAGAAGAACGTGACTTTTATGGAGGCTGGAAACTAAATCAATATTCTTGCATCCTCGACAGAAGATCTTCCGTTGAGCATCGACAAAGACGATACGCACTAGATCGGCCCCACATACGGCCGAATCCGCTGGGCGACGATCGGGTCCCCGGCCTTGAGACCCACAATACAGCTTTGCTCCGCCGGAATTCTGCTGCCGCTTACCAGCGTCTCGATGTAGTCGCCTCCTGCCTTTCGGACATGCTCATCGACGTACTTGCTGGTGTCCACTGGTTTTGACGCGGTGCTGACGAGGGCTTTACCCAGCAGCGCCATCCTGAAGTCGTCGATGGATTTAGAGGTGAGCGCGGGACCGCCGAAGAGCACGGCGAAGATGACGTCGGATTGTTTGACTACTTTTGCTGGTTTTTCGCCGACTTTGGCCCCAGATTGAGTCCGGGCCGGGTTTTTGGAGGCACTCCGATTCCAAACTATTGTGGGAAACTTTGGGGCAAGGTTTAGAGCCATTGAGGCTCACATTACCCCAAGGCCTAGGAAGCCTACGCGCATCCTTAGGATCGGTGTTTCTCGGTGGGATAACCTAGACCGGGCAATTCTGTGAGTCGGGCTTTTGGCAGGTAAGAAACTGAGTGCGGCTCAATGATTTACCGTACGATGGTCTAACACCGCTGGGCGCCGGGAGCACCCGCGTGTGCATGTGGCTAGATGAACGCCCTAGGGCGACGGCGTAAACTGGATATTGGCACCGGTGTTGTCCGAAGGCGTACGAACGATGGACCCAAAATAATCATGTCAACTGCTACCTACGCCTTGCACGCGATCTCAGTCTAAGCCGCAACGACAAGTGGCGACGGCCCATGGATATCACCAGAGAAATTTAGTCTTGACATGTCATATCGTTCATCATCGTCGTTGCATCGGCAGATGGCCGCCGCGATATCGCTGATGTCTATAAAAAATTGCAAAACATTAACCAGAGCCTTGAGAAGTGTGATATCGCTCATTAACTATCCCTGTGTACGATAATTCCCAGCTCATTAGCGCCCCTGCCGTTGCAAGCTATACGCGGAAGTGAAAATGCTAAGTAGGGTGCATATCTTCTTCCAAAATGCCCATCTCCCGCTTTCACTCTCGAAGCCAGTCTGGGTTGTCTGCGGGCGTCTGTTTCCAAAGTTCATCGCTGATATTATGTATCCAGTCAGTACATGTTGGCAAAAATCAGCGGCTGTGGGCAGGATGAGAGGAGTAGCACTCATTCTTCGAACGAAATCCATCTTGCTTGGTGTTGGAGCTCAGCATCCGAGCGAATGTGCCTATTGGGGTTGCGGGGCGACGTGGTTATCTTGACGAACCTCTTCAAGCTCAGAGCAAGCCGCCGGTAGCAGTTCTCCTGGTTGACGAAGAATGTGGTACGGGTACCCGATCCAGGCATCTCCGTCTCAGGTCCATTGGCGATGCCGCTGGATCCAGGCACGGCGTTGCCCAGGCTATCCGGGCCGCCCGCTGGAGAGTCTTCAAGAGAATAAGTCCGTATCCATGGAACCTGGGTGGCCATCTGCTTCCGTTATGGCATTTTGCAAGAAGTCCTGGTTGGTGATTTTGAGGGTCGGCGCGTTAGCAGAATCGGAGGCCGGGAGTTCCGCGCGCTGGCGAAAAGGTGCCAGCCAGTGCGCGAATCCTTTGATCAGGCCGAAGAGAAAACTCGAAAACGTCTCGGAGGGCTTTGAAGAAATAGCCTTGAGTCGTTCGACGATACTGCACGCCTCGCGCTGGAGGGCTCGATGAGTTTGGAAATGTCGACATAGCTCTGGAGCTGCTCTTCCAGGGTGCACTGGTCAAATATGTCGGCCTTGCCGTTGATGCAGAGGTAGGTTATGTGAGATTTCCCAGCCATCTTCAGAGGCCTGGCGCGAGCTTGCCTCACGATGCCGCCGGATGACATCAGAAGGTCACTCAACCACGAGCTCGCCGGCCTCGTGGTTCGCTTCGAGAGCGAAACGGGCTCCGAGCCGAAGATGATGCAGCAGCTTCCATACAGGAGCTCTGCATTTGTGGGTAGTCGGTCGTTCAAGCTCTGATAATCCGAGGCAAAATGGTCGACCTCCGTCTTGATCGACTCGTATGCGCTGGGGTGTGTTTCTGGGACACCTTGTGTGTTTGTGAAGGGCCATAGCGTGTACCGCTCCATGTGTATCATGTCTAGCCGAGTAGTTCTGTTAGCAGGCGTCTTCAAAGTCATTAAGAATGTAAGACACTCACAAGGCGCCATGAAATTCTCAGCCATTTTCAAAACATGGTGGTCAAAGCCCCAATCGCCGGGCCACTCCTCCATCGTCGTACCATCTTTGAAATGCCCCGAAAGATGGTCGATTGTGTCGGACCATGAGTCCATTACCAAGGCACAGAGCCCGCAGCGAGATCTGATTATCTCGTTCTCATGCCTCCAATCTCCCATCGGCCATCTCAAGAACTTAGCGTCGTTCACTAGTGTCACGAGCCAGGATAATATCGCAGGGAAAAGGGCTTAGCGGGCTAAGTAGGGAAGTCCGTAGGAGTTAGGAGATATAGGGAGGTATTAAGTAACTACGAGATAAACCCTCTAGCCCTTATTTAATAAAATAGAGAGCTAGAGAAGAATATTTAACCTTAGCTATACCTAATTATACTAACTCTATTACTCTATATTATACCTATTTATTATATATTCTTCTCTCTTACTTATATTAATAAGGGTATAAACTATTAGAGTAATATAATATATAATAATATAATACTTACTTATAAGTCTACTAGAGAGATAAATATAGTATTATTTTTAGGATCCTATATTAGATAGGAGTAGCTAAATAGCTAAACCTAGGATAAGATATTTATTAAATAGAATAATAATAAGGGTATTAATAAGAGACTGAGTAGTTAATTAATAGAGGCTAAATTAAACTAGCTTATTAAAAAGGAAGAAAAGAAGGGGTAGCTAAAGTATAAATAGGAATATCTTAAAGCTTTAAGGGCTAGCTAATTATTAACTCTAGTAAGTAACTCTATTACTTACTAAGTAATTATTAGTAATAAATTAAAAAGGTACTAATTAGAGCTTTAGGGGAAGTATCTCCTAATACTTAAATATAAAAGGGTACTTAGACTAACTTTAATTAATTTATATTTAACCTTAACGCGCGATTTAAGATAAATAAGATTATATTAGACTTTAAAAAAGTGCTATTTACTGCTAGGTATTTAGAGGGATTAGTAGTAAAGTAATAGACCTTATACCTCGATATTAACTATAGAAATAAGGCGAAGGATATAACTTAGGTAATAATAAAGGATTACTTAACTAATAATATAGCTAATATAGGGTCTAGGACCTTTAGTATATTAACCTAGCTTAAGCAGACCTACTAGTAACTAGGATAATTATACTAGAGGTTTATTAATTACTATAAAAGGAGCGAGGTAGAGAGCCCCTATTAATAACTAGAGGAGATCCGGGTAGCTAATATAGTAGCTAGGCTAGACCCTAAGCTCTAGCACGATATTATAGTAAATAGGTTACTAAAGTTATAGCTTAACCTTAATACTAGAGCTAGAAATACTAAACTTATAGTTAATATATAGATATATAATATACTAGTAAGGGAATAAGGGGCTAATAATAAGGAATAATAACTAGAGGGCTAAACCCTTAACTAGGAAGGATAAACCGAGGCCCTAAAGGGATAGACTTATAGGGATTATAATAATACTAATAACTACTAAGAGGATACTAAGGACCTACTATAAGATACTAAGAAGGAAATTATCTATTATAATTATAAGAAGAAAAGCTATATTATAATAAGGTGCCCGTATTATAAAAAGTATAGCTACCCCTACTATAAAGGAAAACCTTACCCTAGTAAATAACTAGAGGAGGACTAGGTAGTAACGCGTATAGTTTAATAAGGTAGTAACTAGCTACGTTATATTAAAGCGATAATATAGGTCTAAGTTATAAGTAGCTAGAAGACTAGTACTATACTTATTAATTATAGAGCTAATAAGAATATTATAGACTAGAGGATTATAACTAATACCTAACTAGAGGCTAATAAGTTAGAACCTATTAGGGGAATATAAGTATCTAAGGGACCTAACTATAGTATATAGAAGTTGGTAACCTAAATAACTAATAATATAAATATCTAGTAAATAGCTTTATATAATTTTAAGATTAGTAATAGTTATAGTTATAATACTATCCTAAAAATCCCTTAGTATATAATAGAGTGCTCTAATCTTAATTAGAGGGAGTTAAGCTAGACCTTTCCCTTATATAAGAAGAGTATTTACTTTATTATAATTATAAAAGAACTTAGGCGTATTAAGAATAAAGTAAGAGTAGTACTTATAGGAGTACTATAAGTTAACTATATATTAACTACTAATTATTAAGAGAATACCTAAGACCCTAAGGATACTAAGGGGATTAGAATAAATATCTTACTAGAGTACTAAGACTTTAAGAAAGTATTTAATATTAACTTAATAAGAACTATTCTAAAGTTTAGAACTACTAGGAGCTACTCTATTAACCTAGAGCTTAGACCTAAGCCCCTATTTAAACTTATTTATATATTAGTAAAAAAGAAGTTAGAGAAGTTAAGGGATTATATTTATAAAGCCTTATAAAACGGATAGCTTTACTTATTAATAAGCTTAGTAAGGGTATTAATCCTATTTATTCTAAAGAAAGGAAATAAGTTAAAGTTATATATAGATTACTAGGGGCTTAATTAAGTAACTACTAAGAATTATACCCCCCTCCCTCTAATTAATAAGATTCCTAACTAGCTCTCTAGAGCTAAGTACTTTACTAAGCTTAACCTTAAGGATATATATTACTAGGTAAGGATCTAGGAGGGAGATAAGTAGAAGATAGCATTCTATATATGATATATCTATTATAAATATTATATTATATTATTTAGGCTTATTAATATACCAATTACCTTCTAGATATTTATTAATTAGTTACTTATAGGCCTAGTTAATATTATTTATATTATATATTTAGATAATATTTTGATTTTTACTAATAATATAGATTCCTATATAGAGGCTATAAGATAGGTACTTACTTAATTAGAAGCTAATAGCCTTTATATAGACCCTAATAAGTATAAATTCTATAAAGAGGAGGTTAAATTCCTTAGGTTTATAATCTTAGTAAATAGAGTTAGTATAGAATATAAGAGAGTCTAGGTAATAGCTACGTAGCTAGTACTTATTATAATATAAGAGATTTAGTAATTTCTAGGATTTATAGGGTTCTATAGGAGATTTATTAAGAACTACTCTAAGATTTATAGCATACTTACTAACTAACTTACTAATATAGCTAAGGGCTAGCTAGTAATAACTAGGGAGGTACTAATTACCTTCTATTAGCTCTATACTTTATTTATAGAAGTACTTATATTATATTACTTTAATCCTATACTCCTAATTTAAGTTAAAACTAATATATTAAACTTTATAATAGGCGTAATACTAAGCTAGTTAGAGGAGGATATATAAAGACTAGTAGTATTTATATCTTAGAAGCTTAAGGGTATATAATTATAATATAATATACTAGAGGTAGAACTACTAGCTATTAGGGAGGTAGTAGTAAAGTAGTAGTACTACTTACTTTACTCCTAGTATTATATCTAATTTATTACTAATTATCTAGGTTATTAATATCTTATTAATAGAAAGATACTTAATAGTTACGAGGCTTAGCTATTATAAGATCTATTAATATTAAACTTTAGAATTAAATACTAGCTAGGTTACTATAAGCTAAGTAATAGCTTATTATAAAGGCCTAATTATACCTAAGAGGATATAGAAATTAATTAAGCTAGGGACTTACTCCTATAAGACTTCTTATAACGCTTTAATAGGACTACTATTTAGAGAGTAAGTACTAAATAGTAATAGGGTATCTAACTACTAAATACCTTACTAGAATAACTTATATCCTTACTCTAGGAATAAGGTAAGGAGGCTTAATAGAAAGACGTCTTTTATATTAATAAGGAGTAGGAGTAATAAGGTATAAAGTAGTTACTAGATAATACTAATACCCTAAGATATTAAGAGGGGCTATATATTCTAGATAACTACTTATTTTAAAATAAAGTCCTTAGAGCTTTTTATAATAAACTATCTAGAAATTACTAAGGAGTTACTAAGATATTAAAAAGAATTAGAAAGTCATTCTTCTAGAATATATAAAAGAGTAATATAGAGGAATATATTAAGATATATATAATATATTAATATATAAAACTAAGATACTACCTCTTATATAGTAAACTTATGACTTTGTGATGTTCAGAGGGTTTGCTTGCGAGTAGTAGGAACGTATAGAGTTCCTATATTGTTTTCCTTAACTAGTAGAGGGTATAGGTTAAAATACCTATATAGTGTTTCCCGAATTGTGCCTGCGAACTGGGTGAATTTGTTGTAGTCTTTTTGCGAAGGGGCTGCGGCGTAAT
>JAVHLU010000528.1:0-55480 GCA_036785755.1 Colletotrichum ledebouriae | reverse complement strand
CTAGAGCTATATATATAGACCTCGTTCTTTATATTATTATTAGTCTTATAGTAAAGCTTTAAAAAGCTCTTATAGTTAGTAATAAAGTTAGAGATATTAATACTAATAAACTTAGGCGCTCTAGTTAAATAGGGAGTTGTTACTATAATAGTAGGACGTCTTATAAGGAGATTAGCAAGGGCTATAATATCCTAAGGCCTCTAGCCACTGCATAGTGATTTTACCTACTTAAGTGCAACAGACCTTCTAACTCCGCGCCTCCTAATAATACACGGCCTTTGGTCACGTGATCCTCTCCTAACTATAGCCGCACTTATACATACCCATAGCCTCACGATCTTTAACTTTATATTAATAATAACGTAGTTTTTAATTATTCAATAGATTATAAAACTATTAACTTTTCCTCTCGCGCACTACCCGCGCTACTAATACTACCTCTATTACCGCTTTATCTGCTAGTCCTCTTATTCGATTAGGTTAGCTAACGCCTTCGTAGCTATGCTATTATTAGTAATACTCTCTCTATTTAGCGTAAGCTATACTTACTAACGTTCCCCTAATAGGCCTAGGCTACCTAGGCTGCCTCTACCTTAGTAATATAGAGGACCTGCTTAAAGAAGGGCTACTCTATAGGGTATATAATAACCTACTAAGCTTCTACTACTAAGTTTATTTACTTAGCTCTAATACTAGTATACCTTATAGAGTCCCCTATAGGGGTATTAAGGTAAGCCCTCTTAAGGGCTATATTAATAATACGCTCTTTATATATAGCGGAGTAGTTAATAAAGGAGCGGGTTTTATTAATTATATTAAGGCTAAACTCTCTAATAATCCCCTCTATATTATTTATATTAAAGGGTATACCTCGCTTAGGCTTAGCGTACTTATATATAGGGTCTAGTACTAATATAGTTAAGGATTTATTATAGGTTATAGGGATAAGGATAAAGATAAGGGAGAGGTATAAGGCCCTGCTTATAGCAGAGCTTCTTATGCTTCTAGCTATAAGAACCTCTTAGAAAAGACCTCTCTAGTTAAGGAGTTACCTCTTATATAGTAGTATTCGTAATATCTTTAGTACCTTACTAGAAGGTCGACCTTTTAGGTTAAGGAGTTATCTTATATAGTAGCTTTTACCTTACTAGAAGGTTTAGCGAGGGCGCTTCTAAGCTATAAGAGCCTTAGTAGCCTATTTAGCTCTAATATAATTAGCCCTAGTATAGCGCGCGTCTAACTTTATATAGTAATATTTAGAGGGTTTGCTTATAAGTAGTAGGAATATATAGGGTTCTTATATTATTTTCCTTAACTAGTAGAGAGTATAGGTTAAAATACTTGTATAGTATTTCCCGAATTATGCTTACGAACTAGGTGAATTTATTATAGTCTTTTTGCGGAGGGGCTGCGGCGTAATTCCGAACTTAATAATATCCTAATTAGTATAACTTCCTTTAGGGGAACGTAGAGTACTTAAGAGCGTTACTCCTATCCTAGAAGTAGGATTTATAAACCTATCTATACTATTATTAGAGGCTAGCTACCCTATAGTATAAGGTTATATCTCGCTAAACGAAGCTCCTACGAATCTCTCTTTAGGCTATTTCCCCTTATTAGAAGAGGATCTAGTATCTAAGTTAGCTAAGGAAGAAGAAAATATAATACTTATAAGTCTATAAATATTAAAGTTAATATTATATAATTAAAGTAATAGAGTATTATAGTTAATAAAATAAAGTTATTATTATAATATCTTCTAAATAGAAAGATAAAGTAAGTAGTTATAACTTTTTTTAAATAAAACGAAAAAAGAAATAGTATAAACTAAATAACTAAATAAATATAGGAAAGGTCTAGTAACCTTAATCTTATTACTCTAAGCTATTATAGATCTATTTTAAGTCTTATTACTTAATATAGAAGGGTCTTCCTAATAACGCTCTTATCTTAGAAGAATTCGTAGCTTTATTATATTAGTATCTCTCTAAAGTTAGTATATTACTCTTAGTACTTAGGGCTATAATAATAAGGGGTTTATTAATCTCTAGTTACTAATCTAGTTAATCTCGCTATACTTACTAGCTTAATAAGACTACTAATCTCTATATTAGTATTATATATAGCTATCTTAGCTATATTAGCTATAACTCGCTAGTTAAATAATAGTAGTTATAATAATATATTAGGGGGTAAGGAAAGGAATATACTCGCTAGAACCTACTAATAATATAAAAGAAAAGAGAAAGGGAGGATTTCAGGGTTTATATCATTCCTACCTTAATTCTATAAGAAAGTATAGCTATTACTATTCCCTCGGAATTAAGGTAGGTTTGCGAATATCTTCCTCTTTTTAAGCTGCGTTTTTATTATTATTTATATCGTTGTTATTCGTTACTTATAAATTTCTTAAGTTATTATTATATTTAAAGTAGATTAATTATATATATATATATTAATAGCGGGGATATAAAGACGTAGCGAAGGCACCTAACTTTTTAAGAAGCTTATAAAGGCTATTAAAAAGAGTAAAAGAACCCCCCTCTAGGTATTATTAGAAAGTGCTAGAACTAATAGGAACTAGAAAGATAATAAATAATATAGCTCTACCTATATATAAGTAAGAATATTAAGAGTAAGCGTAAAAGATATATAGAATAATTTATAGATCTAATTAAAAGAGATTATCTAAATTAGGCGCGGATTCGCTAAGAAAATACTAAAAAACGAGGTATAGGATTATCAAGGTACTAATTATAATAATATATATACTATCCTTAAGTCTACTATACTCCTCTCTTCTACGCTCTACTCTATAGTCTTCCTATAACAGGTCCGTGCGCTAAGGGAGTTTTCTAAAGGTTGCGCAGCTAAGTCTATCTTATCCTATCCTATTATATACCCTTAAGATAACCTCTACGTCTCCTTATTATCTATAAATGGAGCGTGACTAATAATTAGTAGTACCTATTTACCCCCTAAGTTATTAAAATATATTATAAGGTAATAAGTACAATATAGGTACTATATAACCTAGTTAGTAGTAGCGTAGTAATAAGGAGCGGGGTTTATTAGGAATCTTAAGAGTAGGGAATATATAAAAGCGACGTTAGGTTAGATTATAATAGTAATATAGAGTATAGAGCTAATCTTCTCTTAGAAACTCTTTACTTCTAATAGTATTATTACTATTTTACTTTTTAGGAGTAGTAGGTTTAGAAGGGGGGTTATTAGCGCTCCTAAGTTAAATAAATCGAACTTCTTTATAACCTACTTAATATATTAGTTATAAGAAAGGTATATCTTTTATATAGCTTAGTTATAAATAACTCTAATTCTAAGATAGTATTTAACTAGGCCTTATTCCTTTAACTTATATACTTCCTTTAGGCTAGTAACTACTTTTTATATTACTTCTTTATAGTTCTTATAAAATAGGATAAGGAAGTTATTAATATAAAAGATAATAAGGACCCTCTTCTTAGTTAACTAAAAGAGATATAGGTCTTCGTTTATAAGTATAAGGCCTAGGCGCTAAAGGGTTAATGAGAACTCCTTATATTAGAGTAGTAGTATATCCCTTAGCCTATAGAGCGCGTAGCGTAGTTTAATATACTTTCTAAGCTACTTAAAGCTATTTAGTAACTTATAAATAATTAGATCTTTATTAAGGTCCTAGGAGGCGTTTAGTAACGTGTTAATAATATTAAATTATTTAACTTTAAGGTTAAATTATATAGTAATTACTATTACTACCCTAAAGGCATAAGTAGCGAGGGTCGCTATATAAGTCTATTTAAGTGGTAACTTCTCTTACTAATCGCCTTAAATATAGATCCTTACTTTATACTAGTTAAGGACGTTATCCTTATTAAATTTATAAGTAAATACTTACTTTAAAGGGATTAGTCTCTTTATTATTATCTCTTACTTAATTACACGCTATATATCTATTTATTATAATTTGCTTGGCCTCTGGCCACTGCATAGTGATTTTACCTGCTCAAGTGCAATAGACCTTCTAACTCCGCGCCTCCTGATAATACATAGCCTTCGGTCACGTGATCGTAACTTTCCTAACTATAGCCGCACTTATACGTGCCTATTATACTAGATAGCCTTATAATCTTTAACTTTATATTAATAATAATATAGTTTTTAATTATTTAATAGACTATAAAACTATTAACTTTTCCTCTCGCATACTACCCGCGCTACTAATACCGCCTCTATTACCGCTTCGTCCGCTAGAAGTTATTACTATCTTTACTATGCTATCGTTAGCAACCCTCTCTCTATTTAGCATAAGCTATACTTACTAACCCCTAAGGGGCCTAGGCCGCCTCTACCTTAATAATATAGAGGACCTGCTCGAAGAAGGGCTACTCTATAAGGTATATAATAACCTACCTAGCTTCTACTACTAAGTCTACTTACCTAGCTATAATATAATAGCGAGTATCCCCTCTAGGGGTATTAATAAGAGCCCTCTTAAGGGCTATATTAATAATATACTCTCTATATATAATAGAGTAGTTAAAAAAGGAGCGGGTTTTATTAATTATATTAATACTAAACTCTCTAGTAAGCTCTTATATATTATTAATATTAAAGGGCGTGCCTCGCGCAGGCTTAGCGTTTTTATATATAGGGTCTAGTATTAATATAGTTAAGGGATAAGGATAAGGAAGAGGGAGAGGTATAAAGCCCTACTTATAGTAATAGAGCTTCTTATACTTCTAGCTATAAGAACCTCTTAGGAAAGACCTCTTTAGTTAAGGAGTTACCTCTTATATAATAATATTTATAATACCTTACTAGAAGGTTAACCTTTTAGGTTAAGGAGTTATCTTATATAGTAGCTTTCGTAGCACTTTTAGCACTTTACTAGAAGGTCGACCTTTTAGGTTAAGGAGTTATCTTATATAGTAGCTTTTACCTTACTAGAAGGTTTAGCGAGGGCGTTACTATGAGAGCCTTAATAGCCCGTTTAGCTCCGATATAATTAGCCCCGGTGCAGCGCGTATCTAACTTTATAATATTTAGAGGGTTTACTTATAAGTAGTAGGAACGTAAAGGGTTCCTATATTATTTTCCTTAACTAGTAGAGGGTATAGGTTAAAATACCTATATAGTATTTCCCAAATTATACCTGCAAACTAGGTGAATTTGTTATAGTCTTTTTACGAAGGGGCTGCGGCGTAATTCCGAGCTTAATAATTTGCTTATTTTAACCTTAGCTACTTCTTTAAAGCGAGTTTAGAGCGCCTATAGGAGGTCTAAAAGTTCTTTCTATAAGCAAGGTAGCTTAATAAGGTTATTAGTAGTAAGATATTTATAAATTATTATAGTTATATAAGCAGGCTTCGCGCTATAAATAGCAGTATAAATATAGCTATAGAGCGTATAGTACCTTATATTAGCTTCTAAAAAGGCCTTCTACTAATTAGGTATAAAAGTCTTAAAGACGCTAGATACCTACTCCCGCTCTATATAGTATTAGAGTAAAAACTAGTAATTAGAATAGGATTTACTTTCTATTATTCCTAGTTATAGGTTACTAGGTAGTAGATTATATAGTTATTAGCTTTAACGAGTTTAGCTATAGCCCTCCTAGTTATATACCTAGTTAGACCTCTATTTAGTATTAGCCCTCTCCTCTCTATCCTAATATAGCTATATTAGTAGATTTAAGGGCCTCCTATCTAAAGGTTTATCCTTATCGCTCTTACTTACTTTAGAAATATATTATAAAGCAGGTAGTAATTTAATTATAATATAGTCTTTAATTTATTCCCCTTTAGAATCAACTTCTCTAATAGCTTTATATATATAGTTTACTTCTAGTATATATACTATACCTACTACTCTATCTATTAGGGCTAAGCTTTTATCTAGCTTTAGTATAGGATTAGGGGATAATAGCTACCCCCTTTTCTAACTTACCTATCCCTTTAGAAGTTTTAGGATTCTTCTATTTAGAGACTTAGTTATAGGAACGAGGGTTAGTATAGATACCTATTTAGTTATAAGTATTAATATAGCTTTATCCTTATTTATAATACCTAGGATCTAAAGTTTAAAGTTAACTTATAATATAGGCTTTTCGATCTTTTCTACTATCTTATAGATAATATCTTCTAGAATAGCCTCTTTTACCTTATCCTTTATATAAAAAGTCTATTTATTAAACGTTATATTCTATATAATAATAACTATTTATAACGCGGGGATCTAGACCCTATATACGTTACAGGCGTTTAGAACGTATCCTACTAGGTATTTAATATATCCCTATAGTACTACCTTAAAGTCTCTCTTATTAATTCCTCTCTCTTATTCCCTCTTAAGGGGGTATATATAGTAGCTATAAGCGTATGTATATCCCTAGTAAGGGCGAAGGTTATAGGTTAGGGTTACTCTATTATTAGGTTACTACTAGCAAAAGTACTAGTAGAACTACTCCTCTTTAATCTATAGTAATAAATACTAGTTATAGCGCTTAAATAGGCTTATATTATAAAGCGTTATTACTACTAGTACTATCTTAGCCTATAATTCCATAAGTAAGCTAGCTATAGCGAGTATCTTAATCGTTCGAGTTATAACTTCCTAACTAGCCCGTTCCCCTCTACTATTTAGTTTCTTTATATATAGAGGGGTTATTTTAATCTCTATTCCTTTTATATAGGTCTAATCCTTATATCCTATATAGCTTATAAGTAAAATTACTAACCTCTTAATATCTTATTTAAATTTATAAATAGAAAGTCCCTTTTATTATAATACCTATTACTTAAAGGTATATAGAGCGAGTATAATACTACTATAGGTCTTATTAACGTGTAGAAATATAAAGAGCTAACTAGTGTATTTATCCTTAATAATAAGGAGCTACTATTTCTAATTAAAGCTTTTAGGGTAGTTAAATAAATCCTATACGATCCTATAGTAAGGGCATATTACTTTATTTTCTAATATTTATCTCGAATTTACCTATTTAGTATATATAACTACAAAGTATTAGCTTTATAGGCGTATTAGTCCTTTAATCCTTACCCCCCGAGTAGTATATACTAGCTACTCTAGAGCCTTAGGGCTAAGGTACCTGCTTTAGAAGTACTAAAGTATTATATTATCGCTCTAGTCTAGTAGTAGTATTAAAGAGGTATACTTATATATTATAAGTATATAGTTTATATTATTAATAATAATATTAATACTTCAGGGGATCTACTTAGGAATAGAGTATAAGGAATAAAGCTTATATTTAAGGAAAGCGAGATTTACCTTCCTAATAAGTTTCTTAATTATAACGCTATTCTTAGAGGTTCTAAAGTAAAGTATATAGTTATACCCTAAATACTAAATACTTATTTTCTAAAGTAGCGCTTTAGAGATAATATTAATATAAAAGTTCTCTATATACTGGGATAGGATAGGATAGACTTAGCTGCGCAACTTTTAGAAAACTCCCCTAGCGCACGGACCCGTTATAGGGAGACTATAGAGTAGAGCGTAGAGGAGAGGAGCGTAGCAGAGAGGATAGTATTATTATTATTACTATTAGTACTTTAATAACCCTATACCTCGTTTTTTAGTAATTTCTTAGCAAAGGGGCGCCTAATAGAGACGATCTCTTTTAATTAGATTTACGAATTATTCTATATATCTTTTAAGCCTACTCTTAATATTCTTACCTATTTATAGGTAGAGCTATATTATTTATTATCTTTCTAGTTCCTATTAGTTCTAGCCCTTTCTAATACCCTATATTATAGAGCATAAGGTCCTCTATATTTATACTTTTTAAGCTATTAAGAGTATTCTTAATAATCTATATACCTTTTATAATAATTAGGTATAAAGCTATTCTAAAATTAACCCGTTCTCTATTATAATACCTAATTAAGGAGGGGATAAATAGGGACTTATTATTTATAAAGTATATCCCTCTATAGTTATCTAGAACTATAGACTTATATAATATATAGGGTCTTAAGTAGGGGGTTATAAAGATACTCAGGTGCTCTTTATTTAAGTTAACTATATTATCCCTAACTTTATTTAAGAGGGCTATATAGAAAGCGACTACTATTATATTAGTAGGGTAGCTTAGGGCTATATTAGATTTCTTAGATAAGCCCTTATTACTCTTTTTATTATTTTAGTAGTTCTTACCCTTATAAGATATAGCGCGTAGCTAGCCCTTATAAATAAGTTCTATATAAAGATTAGTAAAGCATAGGTTATTATTTAACTAGTTATAGATCTAAGCTACTTATATATCTATTACTAATACGTAGGGGCCCTTCTAGTATTATTTAGTTAAGGCAGCTTCTAAGTAGTTATATTTAATACTTAGCTATTAATAGCTTAACCTATATAGGTACTATTTACTACTAAATAAGTTACTAGTTATAGGAACACTTAATAAGTTAGCCTTATCTATATAGCTAGCTAGTATTATAAAGACCCTAGCGCTTTATCCTTATAACCTTAAATAGAGTATATCCTCGTATAAGAAGTCCTCGAATATATTAGTATATTAGCTTATATTAGAGACTAGTATCCCTACTTACTCCTATTTAAGGATATTTATAATCTCTATATTAGCCTAAGTAAGTATAAAGTAATAACTTATTACTTAAAGAAAAGTTTTTAAAGCGAGGGTATTACTTATTTTAAAAAGCTTAAGCTAAGTAGTGCGGAAGTAAATACCCCTAAAGTCCTTAATCTAGGCGTTAGGATTAATACTCCTATTTGCTTTCTCTAAGATTTAGATATATTCCTCTTAAATAGTAATAAGGGTACTAGCCTTACTTAGAGCGTAGTAATATTTAAGATTAATAATAAGGCTATAAAGGGTTATATCCCCTTTAGCGAGAAGTTCTATATATATAAGTAATAGTTTTTATAACTAGATAGTTAATCTATTTAAACTCTTAATCCTTATAGGTTTATTTAGACTCTTATATAATAAGCAAATAAAAGTACTCTAGGTACTATTCCTATATACCTATAATATTCTTCTTAATTATAACTAGGGTAGCTAGAAGCTAAAGGGGTTATAATTTATTTATTATCTATATCCTAGTAGTAGATTTAGGAGTAGTCTTAGAAGTAGTATTAGTAATAGCCTCTTCTAAAGCCTCTTAGTTAAGTAGAGCGATATATTAATTATAAGTACTCTTCTCTTATAGGTATTAAGTATTAATATCCTAGTTTCGCTTAGTAATATATATATTAAGAGTTAGAGTTTCTAATAAGGTCTTACCTAGGTATAAAGGTCCCTTAGGGTTATCTAAGTTAATATATTTCTAGACTCTAGTAGCTTAGGCTTTAGCTTAGATTATAATATACTAGGTAGTAAAATCCCTATATATAATTAGATAGTATAATATTATAATAGTAATAGTAGAAGATATTATAGTTAAAGTTATTTAAAAATAGAGGGTTTATAGTAATAGAGGATAGTATAATAAGGAGGAAAGAAGGAATAAGAAAGAGGAAGTTTTAATAAAGACCTTTAGTAATAAAAGCTTATTTTAAAATAGTAGTTAGGGGTTTAATTAGAGCTAGGCTTATAACTATTAAGAAATATCCTATAGGGCTATATTTATAGTTACTAAAGAGCTTATTCTATTATAACGAGAGTAGTTATAATATAATTACTTATAATTATAGTTAGAGGAACGACCTCTAGAAAAAGGTTGCTCTAGAGCTAACGTTAGTTATATGCCGCGCTGGGAACGGGCGATGCTAAAGGCATCACGACACGATACGTGACCGAACCGCGCAAGAACCACATTGCTCTTACCGAAGCCAAGCTAGAGAGGCGTATGAACGCTCAAGATCCTGGAAAGGACTTCATGTCTGACTTGACGTATCTTCTCCTCCGTAGCCCTGATAAGCTGAAGAAGCTGCAGAAATAGACTAGAGACAAGTTTGCCTCGAGCGAGGACATTTCCATGCAGGGCACGTGCAAGTATCTCAATGCCCGCTTAGATGAGGGCATGAGAATGCATCCGCCGACGCCTGGCTTGCTGCCTCGGTTTGTACCTAGAAAAGGCGACGTTATTGATGGCAAATGGGTTAAGGGTGGCATGGCTGTGGCAGTCAACCAGCTGCCGGCAGGAACCTCGGAGCTCAACTTCCACAAAGCTCGAGAGTTCCATCCGGAGCGTTACCTGAATCCGCCCCCTCCAGAGTTCATGAATGGCGGCAAAGCAGCTGCTCAGCCATTTTCCATGGGACAAAGAGTGTGCATCGAGAGAGCGCACGTTTTTTTTTCCCCCTCATAAATCTTGTAAGATTCTAAAGGCGTAAAGACAGACTAAAAGTGCACACAGAATGGCTTACGCTGAGATGCGATTTACGATGGCCAAGATGATATAGAACTCTGATTTTGAGCTTGCTGAGCCATAGTTGGACTGGTGGAATAGACAAGGAACTTATTTGGTGTGGGGAAAGGATCCCCAGATGATTCATTTACATCCCAGAGTGCAGGCATAAGCCAGTACTCGCTGTTGTCGGCCTCTTTAATTCTAGATTACATGCAGTCCCCTTTGATTCCTGGGTGCTAGCCATACTCTTTTGTACAGGCTATCTGTTTGGTTGCCTTTTCTTCCCTGGGGTACAACCTGAAACTGAGTGGCTCCTCACGTCGACCAACTTATCTTCGCAGTGAGGGCCTGTACAACTATATAAGTTTGCAGGTCATAGGATTTTTGCTACTTTTTCTATTGCAGGCGTCCTTCGCTGTTTCTTGGAGTAATTGTTCTGGACAAAACGCTGACCCTAACGACTGGTGTGTATATACACAGAAAATCCTCTTCGCCACCTTTGAGGCCGCCTCTCAGTTCCTCGATTTCTTTGAGTTGACAGCGGCGAGATCCTAGCATCATTCCTCCCTGTCCAAGTCTTCCATTGCAGCCTGCCTTTACAATGGGCCTCAGAGACTTGATTTCGCTGCTGCTGCCGCTGCTTCTGCTTTTTGTTGTCGTATGGCTGTACTGCTAATCTTGTTCGTAAAGTCCTCTGTCGTAGCCTCCTCGTCGCTCATATCTCGTGCATCAAGGACGTTTACCTCATAGGTATCCAATGGCTTCATCCCGAGTCTGACCCTCTCGTCGTTGACTGCCTTTCCACCAGACCGGGTTTCGCCGGAATACACGAGCGCTTCGATTTCCGGCATCGAGATTGTCGGGCCATACAAGTCCTGGAACTCGACGCACTCGACTGTGACAGTACCGTTTCTGAATTTGGCGATGAGGTGGCCAGGCTGAGTAAGGAGTGTGGGAACTGGGCCCGACTTCTTCTTCCATCCACTCTCATCCAGTTCAAGGAGAGATGCCACGAAGTCAAGAACGTATCGGGACCGGTCGTTCCAGGATTGCACGAACTCGCCGTATTTCTTGTTTTCCAACATTTTGTCTCCCGTGATGCCCAAAACAAGGCGACAACTGAGGCCCGAATCCTTGTCCGGCACCTTGAGCAAGAGGACTCCGGCCATGATGAGCAACTTATGGCCTGGATGTAAATGATCGAACGTGCCTCCTAGGCAGACGACGGAATACAAGGGAGACGTCTCCATCTGTTTGGTGTTTGCCCCTTCCAAATTCATGCTCAGACCTGCTTCAACGACAACGAGTTGCGACTGCAGAATGGTTTGCTTGCCCTCTGCAAACTTCAAATAAGATGACAGAGTCCGATAGCCTTGCTCACTGTTCACGTGAAAGATGTGGTTCCACGGATGGTAGGCAGATGCGAACGTGGGGAGGTCGACGACACTCGTGTTGCTTGGTTCAATGGCAGCCACGAAATCGGGCCCGAATCTTCTGTTGACATCGTGATCAACAAGAATCACACGAGAATCAACTGAATGCGGGCCTCCGTCCACATCAGTAGCAATACCCTGCTCGGCGCATACAACCGCGATGAGGCTGTAGACACCGGCAATGAGAGACTGCGCCGCGGCCCACGACAGTGATTTCGTCTTTGGTGACGCGCCATTCAGCACAGGGCACACGATTGCGACAACCAGAACAGACGATCGGGTAGGATCCTTGACCCTCGAAAGCACGGCGAGAAGTGAGGGGCGGTAGGCGGCGCTGAGGGAGGCACGCGACGGCGGCTGCGGCGGAAGAGGCAACAGCAAAAGACTTGGATTTTGTTCTGGAGCCATCTTAAGAATGAAATCGATGAGTCGGTGCGAGTTCCAATGAAGTAGCCGTGTGGATGCGTACAATAGCAACTCCTGTATCTCGAGATGCGACTGAGACAACCTATGCTGACTGAAGCTGAGATAGCCCAGGCTCGGCTCTGTTGAAGTGGGGAGAACACCAGGAGGGAGAGTGGATGAGGTGTACATGCGAGTAGCTTACCTAAGGTACCTAGGTTAAGGTAAGCAGCCAAAAGCCTTCTGGACCGTTGCCGCCGTGGCGCACGAACCCACTTCTGGTGCTGATTCCGCGTTACCTCGCTGGCTGGCCGCAGTCTCTCGATCAATGATTAGAGCGAAGAAAGAAACACGACTATTGCTATTTGTGACGTCAAGTCGGAGGCATGCAACCATCTCTGCTGGCAAATCAAGTCCACAATTGAGTTTTATTCGCTGCTCCGTCATCTGTTACGTGACCCAGTGTTTTACCGCAAGCTCGAAGCACAAATCTACCACGCTGTCAACAAGAATTATTGGAGAAGAGAATTTGTCCTGTAGAGATGAGCGAATTTGTTGAAGACCCAAGTAATGCATCTTATATAGGTAAGAGATTAGGATTATGTAGTATTTATTCATACTCTGCGGATATCGAAGCCACAATTTGATACACATTGTTCGCACGCATCACTCGACGCGAATCATTGTTAATCACAAGTCCTTCACCGGAGCATCTCCGTCAGCTGCACCAGACCCATACTTCCTCACCTTGTTCTTGCTGGCATCCTTGTCGGCAATGAAAGCTTCGACTTCCTTGCTATCCATGTGCTTGGCAACGTTATCAGCTTGCCACTTCTTAAAAGAGAAACCAACACCTCTAGATAGATATGATCATTAGCGGGAATTGACTGATAAGTTTTAAGAGAATACGCGCGAACTTACTCGTGGCTGTAGTCCTTATCGTTGGCCTGGTCCTTGTGATACTTAACCTGGATAAAGTCACTATCCACGGTTCCAGGATCCAGACTGAGGCTGACGAGAGCATTAATTGTTGCAGTCTCTGGGATCAACTTGAAAGTCCAGCTCTGTTCGTTCTTGAACTGGATCAGATCGCGGTCATTCTTGACGATTTCATAGCCTTTGTTCTTGCTGGCGTTGAAGAGCTTTGGTAGCGCGAACCATTGACCAGCCATTTTGTAACGGTCGTTAGCGTACACGAACTGGTCGTCATAGACGCAGTCGGCGGTGTATCGCTTCACCCTCTCCACGGTTGGCTCCATTGAATACAAGGCAATGATGTCATCAATCAAGGCCTGACGAGCCGGTGATAGTGGAAGTGACTTGGAAGGGTCCGGATGCCAGTCCTCCGACGTCGAAGTTTGGCGAACTTCAAACTCCTCGCCTGGTGTGGCGGAAGTCTTGCCGGGGAAATTGACGTGAGAGGGTTGCGATGCCATACTGGAAGTCGTTTGAGAGATGAGAAAATTACGTAAGTCAACAGAACTGCTCGGTGACGGTTAGTAGCAGAGAAGATGGCATTCGTCTACAGTATTCGGCCGGATGCCGGGCTTGACGGTTAATTATAGGCATAGGCACAAACCGCGAAATTCAGCGATGACGCTAAGCGATGACGTTGTAGACTTTTGGATGAAGACAATGTCGCAAGAAGCTAGGTTCCTTCTGGTAAGAGCATGTGTAATAAGACGTCTTTACACCAAACATCTGCACGTTGTGGCGTTGTCTTGGTTATGTGTGTCTGACGTCAACCAAAAAGCCGAATCAGTGCCATCTGAATGCAATTAGATTCAGCTGTATTACTCAGTGTATAATTTTGTGCGCGTTGATCCGTCCGCATATAGTTCCTAAATGAATGCCTGTCTGTGCAGAATGCGATTCCTGCTGACGAGGCATGAGTAAATACTGGCAGAGGAGTTCAAACCCAGATACACAGTGCTGATGGTTTCCGCAACGAACTGACGCATTCATAACAACACCAAGATTAATCAATCAAATCCGTGAGACTACACCATCAAATTCATGTGGCCATTCAGAGGGAGGACTCACCCAGCGACGATTCGCTTACCTTACTCAACCGTCACATCCAAAATAAGCCGAGCGCCGTGTTCCTCATTTCTCCACATCTAACGCAGAGAAGAGTGCCACGCTCATGACATGATCCAAGGCTGACAGACTGACTGGGAAAATTTCCCCTACTTCTTCGCCTCTTGTTGGCCGAGCGAAATAAGTCACGTCCTGCATGTTGCCCTATTCGCCAATATAAGACGGGTCCTCTCCCCCCCCAAAAATCACTCTCCGAATGCTACATTGCACGGGGCGACAATCTCTATTCAACTTCTCAGTGTTCGGATTTGTTTACCCCGCAAACATGGAGCGAGGCATCCCGCGGAAAATATGCCGGCTCCGCTGCTGAGTGCTGAGGCGGTATAAAGGCGAAGAGGAGTCCCAAAATGAAGATGCCTTAATGGTTTCGCGTAGAGCAACGCCTTACTCACCATGCAGCTCCGGGCATTTCGAGCGCTAGCCACCCTTGCGGCGCTGGGAAACCTCATCGTTCAGAACAGCTACGCGTTGCCCAGCCTGGCCGTAGAGACAGGGAATGGCGTGGTGCGTGGCTTCACCGACACAAAATCGCCCTCGGTTGCCCAATTCCACGGGAATTGTATGCCGAGCCGCCCACGGGATCGCAACGATGGCTTCCCGCGCAACCCAAGAAGTCGTTTGGTAGTGTAATAAATGCTACGACCCGGCGTCCATCATGCCCGCAAACCGACCCTCCGGCTCTCGGAGGCGCTTGGGCCGCCGAATTCCTAATTCACCCCAACAGCACCAGTGAGGACTGTCTTTACCTCAACGTCTGGACCCCTTCAAAATCGCAAGATCAGAAAAAGGAACTTCTTCCGGTGTACGCGAGCCAGCATCGAATATTTAGCGTAAGAAGGAAGCTAACGATGAAACAGTGTTGTATGGATTCACGGAGGAGGTTTCACTGCGGTGAGGACATGTTCTTCACGGAAAGCGCCATTAGCAGTGGCTGACTCGAGATACAGGGCAGCAATGACATCGACTACCAAACTCCCATTCGATGGGTTGAGAGGAGTCACAGGCACATTGTTGTTGCAATCAAGTACGTGTAACCCCTTTATTCTTTCCTGGCCTTCATATAACTGACCACCTGCACCCAGCTATCGTCTCGGACTGTTTGGCTTCCCTAACGCAGCCGAGCTTGATCCCAAGGAACAAAACCTCGGTTTACTGGACCAGCGCATAGCGGTTGAATAGGTCAGGGACAACATTGCCAACTTTGGTGGCGATCCGAGCCGCATTGTTCTCTGGGGTCAGAGTGCAGGCGCCGCGTTAGTTTCGTATTACCAGTACGCCTACGACGAGGATCCCGTGGCCATTGGGTTTATCAAGAATTCGGGCTCTCCTATCACAACGGTGCGGTGCAGAGTAATAGAGTTAGTATAGTTAGGTATCGCTAAGGTTAAACATTCTTCTCTAGCCCTCTAGTCTACTAAGTAAGGGCTAGAGGACTTATATAGGGGTTACCTAGTGCCTCCTTATAACCCCTAACTCCTATAGACTTCCCTAACTTAGCTTACTAAGCCCTTTTCCTTATAATATTATCCTAGCTTATAATATAATCCCCCCCCTCTAAGCTAGTCTACCCTTAGACTAGTTTATTTTATAGTTATCTAGGGGGTATCTAATACCCCCCCTATAAGACTTTATAACCTCCTAGTTTCTATAGGTCTAGAATTTAATATTTCTTATTCTAATTATATAACTCTTCTTTAGATAGCTAAATAGCTTAGAAGAGTAGTTAACTAGTAATAGGGTACTTATCCTCTACCCTAGCTACTCTTATAGCTCTTATATCTAAGTAATAAGGGATTTTATAGCTTAGAGGAGTAATAAGCTAGTAATAAGGTATACTTATACTCTAACTACTCTTATAGCTTTATTAGATAGGGCTAGGACTACTTAGTAGTTATTTAAATAGTTATAGCTAAGTTCCCTTATAAGGGTCGCTCTTTCTTTTATAAGACTATATTAAAATATCTTATTATTTAGGCTTATTTTTATTATTTTAAATTTACCCTTAGAATTATTATATTTTCTACTTATTACTATATTTTTAATACTTTTATAGAAAGACTAAAGACGTTCTCCCTCTAGGGATAAAGAAAGCCTTTATTATAATATAGGGGGTTATTAGTTATTATCTAGTAACTACTTAGTACCTCCTTATATATAATAAAGTTAAATAAAGTTAAATAATATTATAATCTAGAGATTATCCTCCTTTTAGCTATATAAAAAGCTAGTTTTAATACTAAGTTAAAAATATATAAATATTATTTAAAATTCCGCCTTATTAAAATCTCTCCTTCTTACTTCTTTAGATTATAATACTATTATTACTACTAATAGCTTACTATTAGCCTCTTACTCTCTTACTAATAACTTTATCTTAATTACTATATAACGAATTTATTATTATATTATCCTCTACTACTAATACTACTAATACTATTAGTAAAGCTCCCCTCCTTATTATAAGTATACTCTAGGGGTCCCCTTATTACTAGTACCTCCTAGCTATAGTAAAGTAAGAGCCCCCTAAGGAGGATCTCCCCTATATTAAGCTCCTTATAAGCTTAATTCTCTATTTTAATAATAATAATAAGCTCCTAGTTCTTATTTAGTACTTATCTAATACCTATCTAATACTTTATTAGTTTTAAGTTTTAAATTTATTACTAATTTATTTATTTCTTAAATACCTCTATTAAATATAAGTATTATATTAAAATAGGTAATAGTAAAGCTTATATTATTATATATTTTACTTAGTATCTTTTATTTCTTATCTACTAACTTATTATAAGCTACTTATTATATATTAAGTACTATTTATAAGATTAAACGCCTTATAAATAAGGCTAGTTCCTAGCCTAACTTTTAGATATAATATACTAAGAATAGGATAAGTCCCTAGTACCTCCCTAGTGCTTTATTACTAATATCTAATTATATTTAAGAGGAGATCCTTATTACCTAGCTTATAGTTAAGAAAGCCCTCTAAGTTAAGAAGAATAAGGCTATTATAATACCTAAGAAGTATAAGGCTAAAGAGGCTAAGATCTCTATAGAGATAGAGAACTACTAGGTAGTTACCTTAGAGGATATAGCTAGGTATTAGTAGCGCTTTACTAAGGAGGCTAAAAAATAGACTAAGTTACTATATAAGTAAAATAAGGAGCTCTATTACTACTACCTAGAGATAGAATAGCTAGCTAATAAGTAGCTAGATATATAGGATATATAAGCTAAGTATACTAAGGAGGTAAATAAGGCTTATAATAAGGTAATAAGTTAACTTAATCTCTACTAGTACCTTACTAGTACTCCTCTAGTTAGTATTTCTAACTTAAAGTAGTATTACGAGGTTCTAACTACTCTATTTATTACCTTATCTATCTATTTAGGAGATAATAATATTAAAGGGGGTATAACTAGTCCTAGTAAGGAGGGCGCTAGCGCCTAGTAAATATAAAATTTTAAGAGCGCTCCTATTAAGCTATTAATAACCTCTAGGTAGTATATAGTTACTTTTAGGCGTTATTCTAATTTCTTTTTGCCTTATTAGGGGCTTTTAAGCTAGTGAATTAAGATACCTAGCTAATATACCTTATTTCTACCTAACTACTAGTTACTTATTAAGTTATCTATTAAATTATATAGTAATTATAATACTTTTACTTATAATTAGGCTTTATAATTATTTTATAAATCTATTGATATATTATATTATAGCTCCTATAAGTTATCTACTTCGCTATAGCCCTTATATTTAATAAGGTACTAATAGCTATATCTAGGGCCCCTATAGGTAATAATGTAGTTTATTATATAGATATTATTATTATTATTAATTAGGATATCTTATAGTAAAATAGCTAAGCTAAAAAAGAGTTCTGATTATATAGGTGTGAATATATTATAGATTTAGTAATTTTTATCTACCTATAGCTTATACGCCTATCCCCTATTAATTACCTATTAGATCCTAAATAGGCCTAAATATTTATTAAAAAGTTTATAGGAGGGCTACCTCTACCTAATATTTATAATTAAAAGTAGGATGAGGTCTCTTATAGCGAAAATAATAAAGGTCCTTCTCTAATTATAGAACTTATTATATATTTTATTATACTTCTAAAGTAAGTTAGTAATAGCTAACCTCTAGGTAAGTAAGCTATAGACTCTCTTATATACTACTAGGACTAAAGCCTTTAACTAAAGTTTAATATTATTAGGTCTACGAGGGGAATATCCTATTAGTAGCTTAGTAGGTAATATCTTAATAGCTTTATAGTAGGAGTTATTATAAATAAATTAAGCTAGGTCGAGCTATATTACCTAGTTATCCTAGTTAATATTATAGAAAGTCTTTAAAAAGTATTTAATACTCTAGTTCTAGCGTTCTATTTAGCTATTAGTTTAGGGATAAAAAGTAGTACTAATCTTCCTCTTAATAACTAGTAGGTAGTATACTTTAGACTAGAAGTTACTAATAAATAGTAATCCCTAATTAGATATAATAGCTTCTAGGAGCCTAAATATAAGGAAAACGTATTTAGTTAGTAGCATAGCTAACCTATTAGTAATAAGTAACTCCCTAGTAGGGATATATAGGGAGTATTTTATAAACTAGTTAATAATAATAAGAATACTATTATATAGCTTATTTATTATTATTAGAAATAGTAGTAGTTTTATAATAAAGTTAATTAATATCTATTAAAAGGGCTAGCTAGGTACTAATAGGGGTGCGAGTTTACTATATAGGAGGTAGTATCTTAGCTTTATATATTAGCACGTTATATATATCTTAATATATTCCTTTATAATACCCTTCTATATATTCTAGAAGAACGATTTTCTAATCCTCTTTAGTATCTTAGTAACTCCTTAGTAACCTATAAATAGCTTATTATAAAAGGCTCTAAGGACTTTATTTTAAAGTAGGTAGTTATTAGGGATATATAAGCCCTCCTAGTATCTTAAGGTACTAATATTATCTAATAACTACCTTATACCTCGTTATTCCTACTCCCTATTAATATAAAAGGGGTCTTTCAATCAGGCTTTCTTAACTTATTCTTAGAGCGAGGGTATAAGTTATTCTAATAAGGTATTTAGTAGTTAGGTACCTCGTTACTACCTAGTATTTACCCTCTAGATAATAGTATTATTAAAATATTATAAGAAGTCTTATAAGAGCAAGTCCCTAGCTTTATCTATCTCTATATCCTCTAGGGTATAGTTAGGTCTTTATAATAAACTATTAGCTAGGTTATAGCGACCTAGCTAGTATTTATTTTTAAAGTTAAATAGTAATAGATCCTATAATAGCTAAGCCTAGTAGCTACTAAGTATCTTTTTATTAGTAAGGTATTAGTAACCTAAGTAATTAGTAATAAATTAGATATAATACTAAGAGTAAAGCAAGTAGTACTACTACCTTACTACTACCTCCCTAATAGCTAGTAGTTCTACCTCTAGTATATTATATTATAATTACACGCCCTTAAGCTTCTAAGATATAAATACTACTAGTTTCTATATATCCCCCTCTAGCTAGCTTGATATTACCCCTATTATAAAGTCTAATATATTAGTTTTTACTCGAATTAGGAGTATAGGATTAAAGTAATATAATATAGGCGCTTCTATAAATAAAGCATAGAGCTAGTAGAAAGTAATTAGTACCTCCCTAGTTATTACTAGCTATCCCTTAGCTATATTAGTAAGTTAGTTAGTAGGTAGGCTATAAATCTTAGAATAGTTCTTAATAAATCTCCTATAGAACTCTATAAATCCTAGAAATTACTAAATCCCTCGTATTATAATAAGTACTAGCTACTTAGCTATTACTTAGACCCTCTTATATTCTATAGTAATTCTATTTATTAAGATTATAAACCTAAGGAATTTAATCTCCTCCTTATAAAATTTATACTTATTAGGGTTTATATAGAAGCTATTAGCTTCTAACTAGGTAAGTACTTATCTTATAGCTTCTATATAGGAGTTTATATTATTAGTAAAAATTAAGATATTATCTAAATATATAATATAAATAACGTTAACTAGGCTTATAAGTAACTTATTAATAAATATCTAGAAAGTAGCTAGTATATTAATAAGCCTAAATAGTATCATATAATATTTATAGTAGCTATATTATATATAGAATACTATCTTCTACTTATCTCCCTCCTAGACCTTTACTTAGTAGTATATATCCTTAAGGTTAAGCTTAGTAAAGTACTTAGCTCTAGAGAGCTAGTTAAGAATCTTATTAATTAGAGGGAGGGGGGTATAGTTCTTAGTAGTTACTTAGTTAAGCCCCTAATAATCTATATATAACCTTAGCTTACCTCCCTTCTTTAGGATAAATAGGATTAGTACCCCTACTAGGCTTATTAATAGATAAATCTATCCCTTTTATAAAACCCTATAGATATAATCCCTTAACTCTTCTAACTCCTTCTTAGCTAGTAAGTAAATAGGCTTAAATAGGGGCTTAGTTCTAAGCTCTAGGTTAATAAGGTAGCTCCTAGTAATCCTAAACTCTAGTATAGTTCCTATTAGGTTAATATTAAATACCTTCTTAAAGTCCTAGTATTCTAATAAGATATTTATTTTAATCCCCTTAGTATTCTTAGGGTATTAAGTATCCTCCTAGTAGTTAGTAGTTAATATATAGTTAACTTATAGTACCCTTATAAGTATTACTCTTACTTTATTCTTAATATACCTAAGTTCCTTTATAGTTATAATAAGGTAGATACTCTTCTTATATGAGGGAAAGGTCTAGCCTAACTCCCTCTAATTAAGATTAGAGTACTCTACTATATACTAAGGGATACCTAGAATAGCGTTATAACTATTATTATTACTAATCTTAAAATTATATAAAGCTATCTACTAGATACTTATATTATTAGTTATTTAGGTTACTAACTTCTATATACTATAGTTAGGTCCCTTAGATACCTATATTCCCCTAATAGGTTCTAACTTATTAGCTTCTAGTTAGGTATTAGTTATAATCCTCTGGTTTATAATATTCTTATTAGCCCTATAATTAATAAGCGTAGCACTAGTCTTCTAGCTACTTATAACTTAGACCTATATTATTACTTTAATATAATATAGCTAGTTACTACCCTATTAAATCGCACGCGTTACTACCCGGTCCTCCTCTAGTTATTTACTAGGGTAAGGTTTCCCTTTATAGTAGGGGTAGCTATACTTCGTATAATATAGGCACCTTAGCGCAATATAGCTTTTCCTCTTATAACTATAATAAATAATTTCCTTCCTAGTATCCTATAGTAGGTCCTTAGTATCCTCTTAGTAGTTATTAGTATTACTATAATCCCTATAGGTCTATCCCTTTAGAGCCTTGGTTTACCCCTCCTAGTTAAGGGTTTAGCCCTCTAGTTATTATCCCTTATTATTAGCCCCCTAATCCCTTACTAGTGCGTTATATATCTATATATTAACTATAAGTTTAGTATTTCTAGCCCTAGTATTAAGATTAAGCTATAACTTTAGTAACCTACTTGCTATAATATAGTACTAGAGCTTAGGGTCTAGCCTAGCTACTATATTAGCTACCTAGATCTCCTCTAGTTATTAATAGGGGCTCTCCGCCTCGATCCCTTTATAGTAATTAATAAAGCTCTAGTATAATTATCCTAGTTATTAGTAGGTCTGCGTAAGCTAGGTTTATATACTAAGGGTCCTAGACCCTATATTAGCTATACTATTAGTTAGCTAGTCCTTTATTATTACCTAAGTTATATCCTTTGCTTTATTACTATAGCTAATAGAGAGGTATAAGGTCTACTACTTTACTACTAATCCCTCTAAATACCTAGTAGTAAATAATACCTTTTCTAAGTCTAATATAATCTTATTTATCTTAAATCGCGTATTAAGGTTAAATATAAATTAATTGAAATTAGTCTAGGTACCCCCTTTATACTTAAGTATTAGGAGATACTTCCCCTAAAGCTCTAATTAGTACTTCTTTAGTTTATTACTAATAACTACTTAATAAGTAATAGGGTTACCTACTAGGGTTAATAATTAGCTAGCTCTTAAGGCCTTAAGATATTCCTATTTATATTTTAACTACCCCTTCTTTTCTTCCTCTTTAATAAGCTAATCTAATTTAGCCTCTATTAATTAACTACTTAGTCCCCTATTAGTACCCTTATTATTATTTTATTTAGTAGGTATCTTATCCTAGGTTTAGCTATTTAGTTACTCCTAGCTAGTAAGAGATTCTAATAGTAATATTATATTTATCTCCCTAGTAAACCTATAGGTAGGTATTATATTATTATATATTATTTACTCTAATAGTTTATACCCCTATTAATATAAGTAAGAGAGAAGAACGTATTATAATAATATAGTATAGAGTAATAGAGTTAGTATAGTTAGGTATTGCTAAGGTTAAATATTCTCCTCTAGCCCTCTAGTCTACTAGATAAGGGCTAGAGGACTTATCTAGGGGTTACCTAGTGCCTCCCTATAGCCCCTAACTCCTATAGACTTCCCTAACTTAGCCGGCTAAGCCCTTTTCCCTGCGATATTATCCTGGCTCGTGATATCTCCGTTCATCCCGATTGGGTCCGCGGACGCAACGCACTCCAGCTTCTCGTCTTTGGCTGCTGCTTTTGGATGTCAGGGTGCAGATAGGCTCGACTGCCTGAGAAAGGTTCCCTTTCGCTATCTCCAAACCTACCTCGACCAAGCAGGAAACCTGACTTTCGACGTCGTCGTTGACGAAAGGACCAAGTTCTCAGATTATGCAGAGCGAACATTGAGCGGCAAGGTCGCCAAAGGAGTAAGTGTTTACTTGTGCTCTCGTCCAAGGAAGACGGCTCTGAAACTGCATCAACAGCCCGCAATCATCGGCTCGACCCGCGACGAGTGGAACTTCAACTCCGACGCCCCAGCCCCCCCTAGCAACGGAAGCAATGTCCACGCAGACAACTTGTTCGGCTGCCCTGCTCATAATGAGACCAGTCTGCGTAACGTAGCCGGCCTCAAGACCTACCGGTACATGTACTCCAGTAACTTTACCAACATCATGCCCGGCGGTCAAGGCGCATTCCACTCTGCAGAGCTTCCGCTCATTTTTGGGACGCACGACATCGCCTGAGAAAACTCTACCCGGTTCGAGTACGAAGTCAGCGCTGCTATGCAGGACTTGTGGCTTGCTTTCATTGAAGATCCCGTCGCTGGATTGGCCAAAAGCGGCTGGGATGCCGTGCCGTTAGGAGAACTCAACACGACGCAGAAGGGGGTCGATTTGGGTTACCAAAACACCGTGGTACAGCCATTCTCATGGACCTCGTGGCATACAGCGTGCAGCAATGAAACTGTTGCACAGTGAATGTCTTCCTGGTATTCTTAGATACTATGGAGGATCGTAGATTGTGTCAATCGCAGTTCCTTGTCTATGCTTCGCTCATGTAGATGTAAATACCTTACTAGAGCCACAGAAACTTTTCCAAGCTGTCAGACACGCGTCCCAAGACGTAAGTATATGTAACGAAGAATTCAAACAGTCCTCTGGTGGCTCCTTTCCTGTTCCAAGCTCAAGACCATTCTGTAGCATAGATTATCCACACCTGGCCGAGGGTTATGAAGTTTCGAAGTGCCACATCGGCTGTAGGAGATGGTTGTTAGGCTGCAAACCCGTCGGCATCAGTCCAGCGGGTATTCAACGGGCAAGGGTACAACTCCGTAAGTGTAATCACGTAAGTTCGTGTTGTAAGATGCTTTATTTCCGGATATACATCCAATGAAATCGAGTTTGATTATGTACAAGAAGTTAAAAGTCACTATTCCACGAATAGAGTCTCGCGGCCATTGTCCGCGCGTCGGCCATCGTTTGCCATCGCACCTTCGTCTATACGTTGCATGTCTTCAGAGTCTCGACCCGCCGACTGAGATTGTCCCTCATTCAACGCCTGCTGCAGTTGGAGAATGAATTCTCTACAGCGCCCCGAAACTCCAGAAGATAAAACCCAGAAGAGCACGAAATTCTGAAAGAGCCATCATTGGCCTGATGTGTTTCCCGGCCCCTCGCCCCCTTTAGTTGAATGTGGTTATTCATCGACCCCTCTGCTTCGCAGGCTTGTAGACGCGAGGAGCAGAGGGTTTGCCACTGTTGGGACAGGCGTCTCCGTGTCGCTGCACGAGGGTCACGTTGCCGCTGGCATCGGAGACTTCATAGGTGGGGCAGTTACACTGGGTTCCGGACATTTTCGAAAGTTGGCTGGCCTGTCAAATCACCATGATTAGTCGTTGGCATATACACGTCAGACAAAGCTGAGATTCGTACGCTGAAATGCCAGTGACGCAAACTGGTATATGACCAAGAAACGTAGTCGGAACCAAGTTCGATCGTCGTACAAAGTATTGTCCGTCGAGTTCGATACGATATCCAAAAGAACAGTCAAAGGAAAACAAGCGCGAAAGGTTTTTAGATGCGATTATCGATGGTTCTGAAGAAGCTGATGGTGGAATTGTCTGGGAGATTGAACAACCATCGGTCGGGGAAATCAACATCTTTTCAAGTCCCAGATAATGAGGCGCAGAATAGAGTCTGGGAACATCTTTCATGCCTCATGTTTGGTTGTAAGGCTACGACGACGCAGTTCAAAGGCCAATTTCGTGCGGCCAAGCAAAATGGGCCAATCTCAAAGTCGAGCACGAAAGGGAAGTCTGCTCAACTGGAATAACAAAGCCCCAGCCCCAGACCAAACACACGATTCGCCGGTTTTGCTGAAGCAAGGAGTGAACCGTTCTGTCGGGACGACCATTTTTTTAATATTGCAAGGGAGGCACGAGGGGATTTAGAATAACGCAGGAGGGCTACCCAACAGACCGGGTCCAACAAATGACTTCATTTCAGGACCAAAATTGGAACCAACAAGAGAAAGAAACATGAGTTATGTTGGTGGCGCAAGCGGGAAGGCTGAGAGTCAGGGTTCCGGGTTCAAGAGACAATGGGGACCCTCGTCAGACGAATCAGGTCATCGAACCGGGCTGTTGGTAGTCGACCCAACGAGTTGTCAATGGATTGGTCCATACACGATGAGTCGCATTGTTGGTTGGTCACTTGGGAGGAAATTCTATGACGCCAATCACCTCGAAAGAACCTCGTCAACGAACGGGCGCAGCAACTCTCGCAACAGGTTCAGCCCCTTAGCAACAAAATAACAAGGCCTCCTCGTCTATGCCTTCCTTACTTGCGCTACAGTCATGGCGGGGGCTCTCTGTTGTCGCGTTGAACCAGCATACACAACGACATCGCCAAATTGCGGGTGGAAAATCCGCAACAATTCGAGCTTCTGCGAATCTTAGGAAACATCTACAATGTGTATAAAGTGAATTGCCATATCATCTGCCAGTTTTCCACCGACCAATCCTAGCCTTATGGACCAAAAGCTCGTCGTTCCACACGTGTCCTACTAGAACCAACAAATGCCAAGAGGCCAGCCCTAAACCCATGTCCTCGATCCTTCCCCATCACACATCCGCTTGGAACCGGGACGGGGGGGTGTCGCATACATCCATATCCACAGGCCTACTTACATTCAACCAATCAACCACTTACCGGCATAATGCCAACAAAGAAGGGAGAAATATCGGCGTAATTCCATTTCCCAGATTTCGTCCACATTGCAATATGCGTGGGATCAATCAAGTACACTTCAGAGTTTGCAGCAGATACGTCTAGTCACAAACGAACCAATCATACCGAGACGGGAGCTTTTGACAGACGCGGCGAGACAAACGACCGAGAGGGGGGGGCTCGATGCGATTTGTGAACCTGGGTTCCTGCTGCACCTTCTTCTCTTGGTAAACCTCAGAGTGGGCCGGCCTCTCGTGTCTCCGCTCGCCCCCAAAAGGGCCAGCCTGCCGGCAGGGCAATTCAGGCGACTGAGACTCGGGGTGAGCCTGGGTTGCTTTCCACCAATACATGTCCGCGCCGTGCCTCGCTTAAGCACCCTGTTGTCTGGCGGCGCCGCGGCGCAACCAACAGCCCTTTACCCGCTTATTGCGCGTAGGTAGGTAGCATGGCCTTCCGCCCGCATCCACGTTGAAATGTAAGCTTTTTGTAGTCTTCTACCACTTCGCGTTCTTCAACCATTGTCCAGGCCATGATTGTTGGTCACGTGGCCCTGGAAACTGGCTATTTGTCTTGGTGGTTGCCTTTCTCTCCACCTGATGGGTTGAAGACTTCAGTGCGGCCATTAGGATGGCACTCCAGGGCATGCAAGATCCCGAAATGTGTTGAAGTACCTCGATTCTATTTCACTGGACTGTGCTAATGACATCGAATACGATTACATATCCCGTCACTGTGAAATCCAGTGATACCTCCATTAGAATTAAAAATCGCGCAAATGTACCCGATTTAATCCGTGCAACACCAGGCCGCTCTTCTGATTCCGCAGCCGCAATAGGGCGCTTAAAAAGCTTTCTAGAATGCCCTTGAAAGGCACGGCATTGAGTTGCGCAGGGATCGATGACACGGCCTGGCGTCTCCAAATGTCAGCGAGGTATCTCCCGCTCATGTTTGCCTAGCATCGCCCCGGGTCGTGGCTAGGCGGATATGAATTGGTGGGTCTGACCGCCAATGCCAGACTTGAGGCGCAGGTGACCGCTCGGGCCTGATCAAACCATGGGGCGAAGATGATGGAGGCGCTGATGAAAGTCGCCGGAAATGTGCCCCATCGGAAAAGTCAAGTGCCGTCCGGGCCCATGATCTGTCTTCATGACTTGTGGCAGAGCAGCTTTCCTGAAACCAGGAGCCGGGAGTCTGGGATGTGCCGTGAGCCCTCGACTGCTCTGTTCCAGCCCCGGTGATGCTATCTCGGCCCCCAAGCTTGAAATGCTCAATCACAGATGCCACATCTCATTCTTGCTGGAGCCAGCAAGGCCGATTGCTGCGTGATGTACCCATGGCTATAGGAGGAAGCTGTGCGATTTCTCATGCTCATAGAGATCGTGACCCCCCACCGATCGCGCACTGGGTGTGCGCGGCTACCCGTGGCCGCAACTCAGCCGTTTATTGAGCACTCTGCTGCTTCGGAGTGCAGCAAAATTCGGCCTCAATACTGGGAAGCGCAGTTGGCCGGTTTTGAGACGAGTCGGCCTCGCCTGATCATTTACAGAGCCGCCGCTCGGAGTCCGCTGCCCCAGAACTCGGACGTTCGAGGATTTTGTTGACATGCCAAGTTATAGGCGGCCCCTGAAAGCAGACAAAGAACACCATCCCTCAGCCTGTACCCGATTCGGTGCCAGATTCTCTCACATTGGAGGGGATCGTCGGACTAAACTTTGGACGGCGACCTCGCTTTTTTTGCCTTGGTCGAGGGGGCAGCTGCATGCCCGCACTCGGAGGCTCACTGGGCGAAAGGTCTCTATTGCTGCGCGTCAGTCAGCCAGGTCGCAGGTGATGAACGCTGCGGCAACTCACTCTCTGTCCTTGAATCGCCTTCGCTTGATCATCTGCAACGCCTCCTTGCGCATTTTACAGTGAAAGTGCTCGTTAAAATCAAGGGTGATGAGGTCCCACATGCAGTGGCGCTTTGTATGGCGATAATGGTCGAGAAGAAAGTAGAGGTACTCCTCCTGCTCCTGACGGCTGGCGTTTGCGTTGACACCATTGCTCGTGCTTGGGCTTGAGTTTGAGGATGGTCCCGGGACGGTCCGCTCCGGCGTTTGTGTAATTGGAATATGGACATGACTCGGGGGCGGATTGAAGTAGCCCAAGCAATGGATGCCCATGCGCGCGCAGTTTTGACCTGTCCGAGCGTGTCAGTGTCAACCCAATGTACGACTGTGGATAGGATACATTGGATAACAGCATAACTTACAGGTTGGACGCCCCTCGTCACACGGCATCTTGCGGACTTGACAGGTCTTGCAGCCGGGATCCGATTGCTGGACGCGAGGGGGCTGGAGTTGGGGTCGGGCCGTCATGACGACATGAGAGGGGTTCGGACGCGTTACGAGCATCGGGTCAGGCGCGTCGGATCCGGTCAGAATAGGATTTAGTTTTAAGGATGATGACGGGGCCGGCAACGAAGGCGGCACCGGGAGCATGGCGACGGATAGATCGTGCATCATGGGCGGTGTGGGCGGCTGACTCGGACGTGAGGCGCTCTGGCGTGCAGCATCTGCAGCTGCATCCACGCCGTCATCGCACAGCACATTCTGCAGTGCCATGACGGGGCACTGGCCGGGTTTGGGGACGGGAGGACGACATAATAGCCTTTCGGAAGCAACGTGACTTGCGTTGCTGAAATTGCTGCTGCTTGGAGTGAGGTTTGGGTGCGACGGCGTTGGCGACGGTGATGGCGGGAATCTGAGAGCGTCGGCTTGGCGGGTGTTGGGAGCTATTCCCAGCGGAGGCAGAGGCAGAGGCGCCGGCGCCGGAGCCGGAGCCGGAGCCGGGGCTAGGCGGCGGTGCGTAGGATGGCGCGGTTCGATGCTGGCGTTGGTGTTGGTGTTGGCGTTGGCGCTGATATTGGTGACATTGGCGTTGGCGTCGGTGCCGTTGGCGTTGGTTCTTCTCACGGACGACAGTGATGAGTAGGGCGAATAAGGTTCGGGTCCGTCGGACGCGGCGTCATTGAGCACTGAAGCAGGAACGGACTCAGAAACAGAACCAGAAGCAGAGGCCGACGCAGTGGCAGCAGTCGGCCGGCTATCCGCTGCGACAGAGACTGCAACGACGTTGGAGGCGGCGACGGGCGCAACGGGCATCCGCATCATGTCTCACTCCTCCGCTTTGAACAGCGTTGCGGAACGACGGAACGCCCCGGGGGGGGGCTGAGAGACACGCCCGAGGCACGACACGCCACGGCCTTTTCACACAATATACCACCTCGCCTCACGTCCAACACGCGCCCGTACGCGCCCGATGCCGTTGTGTCAAGCGTAGCGTAGCGATGGTTGCCCTCAGTCACGCCTGACGCAGCAGCTACAGCAACAGCTGGAGAGCACGTAGCGACGACGCGCGAGTAAGGTAAGGGGTTGGATGGGAAGAGCGGAGCAGAGAGAAGGGGGGGAAGGGATGGGATGAGATGGGATGGGCAAAGGAAGGGATAGGACGGGATTCGAGGGATTCTTGATGGGAAGGGATGTGAGAAGATCCGATGGAAAGACACGTGGAGAGCGATTCAATGCTGGGAATGTGTCCCGTGAAATGACCGGAGGGACTTGGAGATGGATACTCCAAAAAAAGAGCAAGGTATTTAGAGTACCTCGAACCCCGGACGTTGTTGGTGTTGGCGTCCCGTCGGCGTCGGCGTTGGTGTCGCGGCGCTGTTGGAGGTATCGATCGTAAAAAAATGGGCGGCAGGAATGCAAAAATGAATCAAGTGCAAACAGAACCAACAGAACCAACAGCAGAAAACAGGGATGGGGGGAGAGGAGGAGCAACAAACGCGGAAGGCGAAGGGTAAGGGGGGGGAAAAGGGGGACGAGCAACGAGAAGGTAAAGGAAAGTGACAGGAGATGGGAGACGGGAAATGGCGCAGTACCTTAGTAGCGGGCAGCGGGGACGTGAGGCCGATGACAAGACTTGGAAATTGGAGAACTCTGAAAATGGAATGACCTGAGGCCATAACACATCGTTGAGCGGTACGTACCCTGCCTGTCACAATTGATCCCCTTCTTTCTGATCGTTCTTATTTGCTGGGCATGGAAGCGCCGGCGCACGTGTCACACAAAGATCCAAGCAAGAGCGGTTGTTGGGTACGTAAGCGAGCGTCAGGCCCACTTGGGCTAAGGAGATTCTGGATAAATACATTTTGTTATTTACGAACTCTACTCTCATAAAACAATATTCAATAACAACTATAAGATTTTATTATCTTTTATGATTTCCTGCATGGTTAAGAAACTTGATTCATTGGCCGCCGACATAGCAGGAACCCTAGCGATTCCGCGGTCACAGCGACACTTTGAGCCGCCATGGTAGTATCCAGGCTTGCCATAATGAAAAGACCAATGCGTTTGAGGCCGGCGCTGCCTCCAGGACGGCCGTGACTGTCTGAGGCTTGTGCCGGGCGGCTGCGATCATTGCAGCATGGAGACGCGATGTGGCTCTTGCGTTCTGGGTCTGCCACCACGACGGCGCTCCGTGACTGCAGCGTAGATTCCGTTGAGGCACTCTGAGTAGCTGTCTTGAGGGTCTCCAGCGTGTCTTTAGAAGGCCTTCTTCTTATAGAATATGTCTGACGCTGGCATGCTGGAGAAGGAGCAACACGGTCGGATTCCACGGCTGTTGTCCTGCCTCCTCTGAAAGGCTATCGCCATGGCGTTGGTTCAGGACCGTAGAGCGCTCATCGTCGGTGTTTGATCCCAGCTTAACATAGTGATAACTTGGTCTGATTCGATCCATTGCCTGCGCAATGCTGAGAAAACTCAAGAGGTTGAGTTGAGAGACCATGATGTCTTATATAAGCTTCTCAAGCCCGCTGCAGCTCTACAACACGTCCACTTCCGGCACGCGCTGCTGACAGGTAATCCTGTGAACCCAGGCTTTGACTCCGTATTTTATCGATTCATGATGTCAAGTGTCTCCCTAGACGAGATTCGTTCCAAGCTAGCTCGGGGCCCTTGAGGAGTGGAAGGTCAATCTGACTGATTGATTAGCAACAGCTCCATCATCAAACAAAATGGATTGTCTCCGACATTACACACCAACCAAAATTGGGGCTACAAAGACGTTGGACGTGAGTCGCTATCAAAAGAACGGACGACGATATGTATATATATATATAAGGCCAGTTTAAACGCCACCTCCGTTAAGATGCCCTGCCGGAATTCCCTGGGCCCAATGTTCACACCAGCCTCGCAAATTGTCACATAGAATCACCCCATCGCAGTGAGCTCATGCGTTTGCTTGGAGGACGGTGATGAATGGAACTGGGCCCTTTTCCATGAAATGGACTTGGCTAGTGTGTCTGTCGTCACCTCTGATACAGGCCGGAATCATTCAGTTCAGTATTGATATACCAGCGTATGATTCGCTATTCTCCTCAACATATTTAGGTCATAGGTAGGTGCTGGGTTTGTTCGCTCATGTCACGTATGCTAGCTCCGGTTTAGTGACTGCAAAAAACGCAGCGACTTGACAGATGGCACGTCAGCACAGTCAGGTTCAACGCACCCAGCTTTGAGAAACTGCGCGGCAGTTTGCGCTCATTTCAATGCTGTCATGTGTGAACTTTCATCCTACCCGGTTAATATGAGACCCGTAAACCTTGGTGCACAATCCCAAGTCGTAAGGGGAGCGTACCCGGACGATCAGCATTACGGTAGCCTTTGCCAGGAGCATTTAGACGGCCCTATCGATCAGATCATAATCCGCTTCTCAAGTTTCCCCTGCTTCCCCTTGCCTGGATTCAATGTAATGTAACTTTAGCGCTATGCTTCTGGATGTCAACCGAACATTAGTTCGCTTTGCGAAGCCAGCAGGGTACGTCTATACGAAAGCCACGAAAGTTTCGGTGCATCAAGCTTTGCCCCTATTGCGAGGAGGAACAAGGCCGCAATTAATACGAGCATCTCAAGAAGATCCAAGACAACATTTCGACTTCTGCACCCCCCGCCCCAGTAAAAAGAAGGGAATGGTGGTAATCTGAAGTCCTGGTCATTCGAGCCGGCCGCCTATCTTCATGACTTGCAGCTCCACACTGACTTCATAGCGCGATGCGGCTCGTAATTCAAATTGCTGCGGCCAAACTCCCTACTGCGGATCTCAAGAACCCTGTAGATCATTGCATTTATAAACCATACGCAGCCTCTCTTCTCGTGACTTTTATTTTGACGGTCAGTTTCTACATCAACCCACAGTCTGTGACTTTTGCGCCATTCAGACACAGCAATATGCAGCTCCCTCAAGTTGCCTGCTTCCTCACGGTCATAGCGACCTGTGTCTTTGCCGACGTCAACATCGGGTCAAGCTGCGATGGTCAGGCCTACGACTGTGTTACAGGCGGAAATGGAGTTGCGACCTGCAACGGCGCCACTTGGCAACTGGCTGCTGAGTGTGGGAATTGCCCCAATGCATGCATTTGGCCCGCCGGCACAAAGATCCCATACTGCCGTTGCTGAGTTAGCACCTGGTAGGTTGAGAGTGCGAAGGCTTTTCCGAAGGTCTTGCTGACAGTTAGTGAGAGATGCCTTTCAAGATGATATGGGGTTAGACGGGGCAGCCACGCGGGTGGTGTGATCTGACTTCACGTGGTTTATTCTGTGAATAAGGCGGCTTGGAAAGGAAACTGGGACTTTATGTCATGTTTATCACGGATTTTCATGTGGGCGGTCTTCCCCAGCCTTTTGGCGACCAAAGGGCCTTCAGCGCATAAACGCTGGCAAAACAGGATCTCTACCTTTTTGAAGCAAAATTCTACTCTTAGCAATTGAAGGAAGTCATCTGTCTATGGGATTGTCCTCAGATCTAGAGGGCCAATGAATCCCCTAGATCAAAGTCCTTTCGTATACTTAGCGGTCTGATAGGTTGGCTCGAAACAATCTCGCACAATGCAGCTTAGAAACAATAAAAAATGAATGGCCGAATCATGTTCCGAGGGAAAACACTTGACCACACCTCGTCGGTGCGGTCAAGTGCTAGGCGATCTTCTCCGCCAAGGGAAGTTACTTCCAAGTCTACTCAAGGCTGAAGAGGAATACTACTTTTACTTCCGCCTTCAACTTTCCAGACACGCCATAGAGCCGTCAATGCCAACGATCTCAATGCTGGTTCAAGCAGAGGCAGCTTTTTATCGTGTCTTCCTCACCATCAGCGTCGCGGTGATCATCCATCTTGGGAACTTCGCCAAGAGCTTTGTTTGGTAGTTGCCTGATACCAGATGTATGATAGGATAGCCACACTCGGAGTTCTTGATGCCCTCTGGCTACTGCATAAAACATCTGCTGGAAAAGTGAATTCGGAGGATCTTTCGAGGAGCATCACTTGACGACCGGGAATCGGGCAGTACCTACAACTAAGGGGCAGGTGCCAACGGAATTCAGTGCTAACGTCTGAGACGATGTGGCCTATATTTCTGGCGTATGTGACGCAATCCACCGAAGATAAATCAGAATTTGAGGCAGAGCAGCAAACTTGCCAGAGTGTTCCCTAGAGTTAATGCATGGATGTATGGGATGCGGATCTTGTCTTCACCATTGCACTCGTGAGTGAGCCTAGGTTTTGGCGATGAAAGGGATGAATAAGATAGCCTCTACAACAAATACCTCTTTGGTCAAGATACAAGCCAATTTAGGCGTCCAATCTTGCGGAGCCCGCTAGATACAACTCCGGACGTTGCCACTTTCGATAAGTAAAGCATAGAGAAGCAATGCAAATCGAACTACCATGGGTGCGACAGGCCGGCAACGCGGCCAACTACAGCACCAGAAGGATAAGGGTGGCGTGCGCGAGGCCCTCTTCTACCGTTCTTGCCTCCATAAGCAATCAGGCCTAAGCATCTGATGGAAGATACGCTCAATGGAAGAGAAGCGGCTGTCGGTTCGTGGCGGTGTTCCTCGCCACCGTCGCCGGTTGAAGCTGATGTGGGACGGGGCTATTGTGTATTCGTCGCCCAGGTGAAGTGATCCGGAGGCATGGCTGATCTAAAACATTGAGACGCCCGCGATAGAAATCTGAAGTCGTTGGCCAGGTTAACCTTGAAAGAAATTTGAGATGAAAACGGCTGGCAGGGTTCCCGTCAACCAAGAGCAAAGGGATGAAGAAGATAAGTGCGACATTGGAAGACTTGGCATGCGTGGAAACACTTGGCACTATCGCATGTCATCGCTCAAACCGTGTAAGCCGCCAATAAGAGCGGTCCGAAGCTAAGGGGTCACAGTTGATCATCTGGTTGATATTTGCAACCTGACGTGTGCTATTACAACTTCTTCATGCTGTGCTGTGATGGGAAGAATCTCGGCTTTAGGTGTTATTGTCGGACAGGTTATTAAGCCTCGTGTGTAAAGTCTCACAATTGCAATACTTTGGCTAGGCTTTTTATTAGTATGGCACACCTATCCTTAAGCCTGCAGCCTCAAGAAAGCTGTCCTTGGTCTCTAAGCTGTTGTCCACTTTCCACGCGCGTCTTGGCCAAGAACAATGGGCCACTAGACCGGTCTTCTCTCGATTGTCATGAAACCCTGTTCCCTCCAGCTTCCCTAAATGTCAAGAGGCCCTCGTGATGTTCTAGAATACACCTGACACCCATGAGGTGCTCCTGTACTTCCGGCGTCATATCACGCATCAACTCAAGAGCTAAGGACCTGCCAATGAGGAAACAAGGGCCGAGCGTCGTGGTCTGGTGGCCTGGCGCCGGCCGCACTGGGCCCCCGTTTGCCAGGATGGCTCCATGTCCGACGTCTTCCCCGCAGTCCGTCCGCCGCGAGGCACTCGTAATCATGGAGGCTTGGCTTGCCACGCCACAAGTATGTCGCTGCCAAGACTAACAGCCCTCACAAGGCTGTGCAGGTTATGGTATCTACAGGATGTCAAAGTCGCCGCTGAGAGGTCGTTTTCTGACGACATATCGCTGTTAAAACCGCAGAAAGAGGCCGCATCGGCCGAGATGTCATGACACATATGCCATATCACATAGTTCGATTCTGCGTCTTTCAGTTTCTGATCACGGGCATACGGGGGCCTGTTATACGCAAAAAACTTTAAATCGAGGATAGCGGCCGTTCGCCATGGCGGCTACAGGTGGAAAGACCGTGTTCAACATCAGACGGTGTTTGATCAGGAGACGGACGCGAAACCTAGAAAGGTGCTTAATCTCGTGATCAAGTACCCCGCCACCTTCCCCTCCTATCTACATACCTCTTCTCCCGGATCTCTAGAACATTAAAGCATCCTGTCACCTTCCTTCTCCAGACTTGGCTGCATCCCGTTCTCTCCATCAAGCCAGCCACACTTGGCACACGAGACAAGCACGAACAACACTGTTGCGATAGACTGGCAGCTCTATCCACCTGACCCCTCTATTACCTATTCTACACCAAGACTAAGTCTCCCAAGCTTTCCACCAATCGACAATCTGGCTTCGTCCACTGAGCATCTATTACCACCCATCAAATCCAAGATGCCCGAGAGTCCTACAACGCCGGGCCGCGGAACGGACCCCCAAAGTCCCACGGTTACTGGCATTCCTTCTATTCTAACGGTCCTTCGAGAGCCCGAGTCTTTCGATGACGAACGACGTGTCTATCGACAGAACTCTCCCGAGACGGCTTCGAAGCTGGCACGAGAGACGCTCATCAGCATGTGCAAGACTATTGGGGTTGTTGGCGCACAACTCAACAATGGCACCAACGACTCTGACTTCCAACTGAGACAACTTATTCATCTGGCACGTAATATAACAAAACGGCTGGATAACCCGGAGACCAATGGTCATCCTGCGCGGTTCGAGTAGTTGGTTGTGGGATGGGCCAGGCCGGCGTTGGTCTCCTTTCAGCAATATATACCCAAATGGGAAAGGGTTTCTTGCGGTGGACATCAGCAGTGTCACTGTTTAAATCGAAGGGGAGTGGTTTCAAGAGGGCTACCTGTGAAATTCTATACGCCCTGTTGTATAGCAGTCTGTCCGTGGTTATATCACTCTCTGTCCGGATACGTCGGGATGCAAACTTTGACGGAAGCGACTGAACATGCGTCACAGCTAGTGCAGGCTCTGCAGAACATGGATCAACAATATTTATGAAGAATTACATCTGAGTCAAGGAGAACTTCAGATTTCCCGCATATTTGATTTCGTACACAGCGCCACGATTCGGAACATCGAATCAGTTGCATTAATTATTATGATTGTTGAATATTTGCAAGGGGCTTTGAGCGTTGAATGCGATCCCAGACCTTCATCTTTTCTGCTCGTCTACTATGAGGCTTGGCACATCCAGAACCCGCTTGCCTAGATCGAATCCTGGGTGCGCCATTCAGCTCGCTCTCCAGCTTTCATTGTTTCCGTCTAATGTAGTATTACCAAGGTCTCTCATTCTAATAACGTCCGCCTGTATTCCTTTCCAGACGAGATTCTTCCAGATACTATCTGTTGGAGTTATGTTGAGAAACGTCCTATAGGGCCATATTTATAGTTACTAAAGAGCTTATTCTATTATAACAAGAGTAGCTATAACGTGGTTACTTATAACTATAGTTAGAGGAATAACCCCGGAAAAGGGTTACTCTAGAGCTAAAATTAGTTATATATTGCGCTAGGAATAGGTAATACTAAAGGTATTATAATATACCCCCCTAGATATAGTAATAGCTAGAAAAGCGCCTAACTATATAATATCTCTTAAAATACCTAAATATAAAATAATATATCTATAAATAACCTATTAATAAGCCTATTTATAAAAGAGATAATAAAGTAAAGTTATTTATATTAGGTATAGGCGAAGTATAAATAGTTATAGTTTTCTACTTTTATAACTATTACTATGGCCTCTGGCCACTGCATAGTGATTTTACTTGCTTAAGTGCAACAGACCTTCTAACTCCGCGCCTCCTGACAATATACAGCCTTCGGTCACGTGATCGTAACTCTCCCAACCACAGCCAAGGAGTCACCTCTCGTATGGTGGCGTTCGCAGCACCTTGCTAGAAGGTCGACCTTTTGGGTTAAGGAGTTATCTCGTATAGTGGCTTTTCTAGGCCACGAGAGCCTCAGTAGCCCGTTCGGCTCCGATATAATCGGCCCTAGTGCGGCGCGCATCCGACTTTATATAGTAATATTTAGAGGGTTTACTTATAAGTAATAGGAATATATAGAGTTCCTATATTATTTTCCTTAACTAGTAGAGGGTATAGGTTAAAATACCTATATAGTATTTCCCGAATTATACCTGCGAACTAGGTGAATTTATTGTAGTCTTTTTGCGAAGGGGCTGCGGCGTAATTCCGAGCTTAATAACTATTACTATTATTATTATAATACCCTTTATTTACTAACTCTTACTAATAGTAGTAGAATCTATTATCTCTTATTAGCTTAGGTAAGGTAGCTACTATTATATTAATTCTAAATAAAATAACCTAGCTACCCTCTTACTTTCTTAACTCTTCCCTATATATATATTATAGGCTACGCCCAGGTTAAGCCTACCTAGGCTTCTGCCTAGGTTTACTACCTTAGGGAGCTACCTAGGGCCTACCTAGGGCTTACCTAGTTATTCCCTATAAACTAGTAAAATCTCTACTAAAGAGGAAACTTCCCCTTTTCCTCTTTAGCTTAAATAAATAATATTATAATAACCTCTTATTAAATAAACTTAGGTCTAACCCCTTATATATTTAAGCTTATTAATATAATAATAATAATAAGTTAAGCGCTACTCTCTACTAGTTAGTAAGATAGTTAATAATAATATAGCTAAAACTTAAGATAAGTTATTATAAGCTAATTTAGTAGTAGTAATAGAGTCCCTCTAGTAATAGTTATAAGAGGTTAAGTAGGGGAATAGCTAATACTTAGCTATATAAACCCCTATAAGTACTACTAGTAAGGTACTAGTAATAGCTAGTATAATATACTAGAAGCTACTACCCCTACTCTTAAAATTCTTAAGTAAGTAGAAGGAATATACTACCTAGGTATAATAAATAAGATATAAGATTACTATAAATAGGGCGTTCTATATTATAAATATAGAGGTATAATACCTTATTAACTCCTATTTAAGTATTATACCCTAGTAAGTAATCTCTATTTTCTATTAAGCTAGGGGGAGTAGTAGAAAATATAACCCTAAGGACTTTATAGCTTACCTAAACTAGATATATAAGGACCTAAATATCTAGTTATAAGCTATAGCTTAACTATAGACCCTCTAGTAAAAAGAGAATAAATCCCTAGTAACCTTCTTATTAAAATTTAAGTAAATACTAGCTAATATAAGTAGTATAAACTAGCTTAGTTAAGTCTAGATCTTATTTCTAGAGGCCTCCCTTACCCCTAGGCTAAGAGACTAGCTAATTATTATTAACTTACTAGCTAATTATATTAGCTAGCTCTTAAAGGTTTAGAGTATTATATAGAGAGTAGAGCGCTAGAAGGTCTCTAGTAACTACTTAGTAACTTATTAGAGACTTATTATTAAGAATACTAAGGGGGATTCCTATATAACTAGAGCTATATATATCTTATAAGTTAAAGAGGCGAGACGCTATAACTACTAAAACTCTAGGTCCTCCTTAAGTACCTCCCTAGTATAATACTAGTAGCCTTAGAAGGGTATAAGGGACTCTTATACCTATTATACCTATAGAGCTAGAGGTTATATTACTTAGCGCTACTCTAATAAAGAGGACTAGCTACTTAAGGTTATAAAAATAAAAACCTTAAAAGAAGAACTAGTATATTATAAGGTTATAAATAACTACTAAGTAATAGCTAACTCTTTAGAAGAAGATAAAGAGTTAAGAAAAGACTAACTCTAGAGTAAAATTAAGCCCTAAAGCTTATTAAGGAGGAGATATTAGGTTAGAAAGAATATAAATAGGAATAAATAGCTAATAGTAAGCTTATTATTATTTAAATTAGAGTTAATAGAAGATATCTAGCTTATATCTTAATAGATACTAGGAGTAATACTTATATAATAATTAACCTTTCCCTAGCTTAATACTTTTACTTTCTATATCTTAAGAAGAGATACTAACTTATAAGGAGGTATATACTTAGTAGATTATTACTAAGTAACGCGCTAGGTATAGTAGTATTTAACCTAGAAATAAGTAGTTATACCTAGTATATTTTTATATATATAGTTAATAGCCTAGACCCTAGTATCCTCTTAAGGCGCCCTTAGATAAAATAAAACTAGGTTATTTATAATATTATAACTTATTAAGTATACTATAAGAGGGGATAAGTTAGGCTATACCTAAAGGATTAAGAAGAAACGCCCCTTATAAAAGAAATAAGGGCTATAAGGCTCCTTAATATACCCTTATTTATAATAATCTACTAATACCTAGTAAGATAATAGGGTAAGTATTAGGAGGGTATTATAGAGGTACTAGTATAAGCTATTAGCTTAGCTAATATTAAGAAAGCCTTAAACTTAAAACTAAAGGAGAATTAATAATACTATTTATTAAGCTAGGTCTTAAGGGAGTTTCCTAACCTATTTAACCCTAATAAGGCTTATATATTAGCCCTTAAGTAACTAGGGGTAGACTACTAAATTAACCTTATACTAGGATTAAATAGAAAGGAGCTACTACTCCCTTAGGGCCCCCTTTATAATATATTAAGAGAAGAGCTATTAATATTAAAAAAGACCCTATAAGACCTTCTAGATAAGTGGTTTATTAAGGCTAGTAGCTTACTTATTAGGGTTTTAATACTCTTCATAAGGAAGCTAGGTAGAGGAATTTACTTCTATATTAACTATAAAGCTCTTAATATAATTACTAAGAAAGACTATTACCCCCTCTTACTAATCTCTAAGATATTATATTAAGTAAGTATAGCTAAGTAATATACTAAGCTAGATATAATAATAGCTTTCTATAAGTTAAAAGTAATAGAGGAGTATTAATAGAGAACTATATTCTATACTTAATATAAGTTATTTAAGTAAGTAGTTTACTTATTTAGCCTAATTAGCACCCCTACTAACTTCTAGTAATATATTAATAATACCTTATAGGACTTCTTTAATAACATTATTACTATTTATATAAATAATATATTAATTTACTCTAATAGAATAAGAGAAAACTATAAGAGGAAGGTCTAGGAGGTCCTCTAGAGGCTAGTAGATATAGGGCTAAATCTTAACCTTATAAAGTATAAGTTTTTAATTAAGAGGGTTAAATATATAGGTTTTATTATAATAATAAGAGAGGGTCTTTCTTATAACCCTAAGAAACTCTAGGTAATTACTAAGTAGTTAGCCCCTATCTCCCTAAAGGGGGTTTAGAGCTTCCTAGGGTTTATAAACTATTATAATATCTTTATATTAGAATATAAGGATATTATTAAACTACTTATATTACTTATTAAGAAGAATATAATATTCTAATAAGGAAATAACTAAGAATAAGCCTTCTTATAGCTTAAGTAGCTTTTTAATACCTAGCTAGTACTCTACTAGTTTAACTTAGAAGATAAGATTATTATTAAAACTAATTATTTAGGATTTATATTAAAAAGGGTATTCTTATAAGTTAACCTAGAGAGTACTTAGTATCCTATAATATTCTACTTATAGAAGCTCTTACCTACGGAGTATAACTATCCTATTTCTAATAAGGAGCTCCTAATAATTCTTTCTTACTTATATATATAGAGAGTAGAGCTTTATAATATAACTATCTTTAAGATATTAACTAACTATTAAAAGCTTAAATACTTTATAAAGAAATAATACCTTATAGAGCGCTAGAGCTAGTAAGTAGAGGAGCTATTTTAATATAACTTTACTATAAAATACTACCCTAATAAGGAAGTAATAGCCCTTAATACCCTCTCTTAAAGAGAATAGGATATATTATAAGGGTAAGATAATAAGTAGAAGTAGGGGAGAGTCTTATAGCTAATATTAGACTATACCTACCCCTATAGGGACCTTATAGCTAGCCCCTTAGGAAGGAGAAGTTAGAAGGGCTATATTAATATCCTAGATATTGTAGTCTTTAATAATAACTCTAAACTATAAGCGCTATAGCTAGAAACTATAAAGAAGGATATAATATATAAAGCTATATACTATATAGTTACCTACTATTACGGGCTACGCCCGGTTTAAGCCTACCTAGGCTTCTGCCTAGGTTTACTGCCTTAAGGAGCTACCTAGGGCCTACCTAGGGCCTACCTAGTTACTCCCTATAGACTAGCGAAATCTCTATTAGAGAGGAAAACTTCCCCTTTTTCCTCTTTAGCTTAAATAAATAGTATTATAGTAACCTTATATTAAATAAACTTAGGTCTAACCCCTTATATATTTAAACTTATTATTATAATAATAATAATAGGTCGAGCGCTACTCCCTACTAGTTAGTAAGATAGTTAATAGTAGTATAGCTAAAACTTAAGATAAGCTATTATAAGCTAATTTAGTAGTAGTAATAGAGTCCCTCTAGTAATAGTTATAAGAGGTTAAGTAGGGGAATAGCTAACGTATAGCTATATAGACCCCTATAAGTACTACTAGTAAAGTACTAGTAATACCTAGTATAATATACTAAAAGCTACTACCCCTACCCCCGAAGTTTTTAAGTAAGTAGAAGGAATATACTACTTAAGTATAATAAATAAGGTATAAGATTACTATAAATAGGGCGTTCTATACTATAGATATAGAGGTATAATACCTTATTAACTCCTACTTCGATATTATAGCCTAATAAGTAGTCTCTACTTTCTATAGAGCTAGGGGGAGCAGGGGGAAATATAACCCTAAGGACTTTATAGCCTATCTAGACTAGATATATAAGGACCTAAATATCTAGTTATAAGCTATAGCCTAACTATAAACCCTCTAGTAGAAAGAGAATAAATCCCTAGTAACCTTCTTATTAAGATTTAAGTAAATACTAACTAATATAAGTAGTATAAACTAGCCTAGCTAAGTCTAGATTTTACTTCTAGAGGCCTCCCTTACCCCTAGGCTAAGGGACTAGCTAATTACTATTAACTTACTAGCTAATTATAATAGCTAGCTTTTAAAGGTCTAGAGTATTATATAGAAAGTAGAGTACTAGAAAGTTACTAGTAATTACTTAATAACTTACTAGAGACCTATTACTAAGGATACTAAGGGAGATACCTATATAACTAGAGTAGTATATATCTTATAAGTTAAGGAAGTAAGATATTATAACTATTAAAACTCTAGATCCTCCTTAAGTACCTCCCTAGTATAATACTAATAACCTTAAAAGGGTATAAGGGACCCCTATACTTATTATACTTATAGAACTAGAGGCTATATTACTTAGCGCTACCCTAGTAAGGAGGACTAGCTACCTAGGGTTATAAAAGTAAAGACCTTAAAAAAAGAAATAGTATACTATAAGGTTATAAATAACTACTAAGTAGTAATTAACTCCTTAGAAGAAGATAAGGAGTTAGGAAAAGACTAACTCTAGAGCGAAATTAAGCCCTAGAGCTTACTAAAGAGGAGATATTAAATTAGGAAGAATATAAATAGGAATAACTAGCTAATAATAAGCTTATTATTATTTAAGTTAGAGTTAATAGAGAATATCTAGCTTATACCCTAGTAAATACTAGGAGTAATACTTATATAATAATTAACCTTTCCCTAGCCTAATACCTCTACCTTCTATATATTAAGAAGAGATACTAACTTATAAGAGGGTATATACTTAGTAAATTATTACTAAGTAACGCGCTAGGTATAGTAGTATTTAACCTAGAAACGAGTAGCTATACCTAGTATATCTTTATATATATAATTAATAGCCTAGACCTTAATATCCTCTTAGGGCGCCCTTAGATAGAATAGAGCTAGGTTATTTATAATACTATAGCCTACTAAGTATACTATAGGAGGGGATAAGTTAGGCTATACCTAAAGGACTAAGAAGAAACTCCCCTTATAAAAGAAATAAGGGTTATAAGGTTCTTTAATATACCCTTATTCTTTATAATCTACTAATACTTAATAAGATAATAGGGTAAGTACTAGGAGGGTACTAAAGAGGTACTAATATAAGCTATTAGCTTATTTAATATTAAGAAAGCCTTAAACCTAAAACTAAAAGAGGATTAATAATACTATTTATTAAACTAGGTCTTAAAGGAGTTTCTTAACCTATTTAACTCTAATAAGGCTTACTTACTACCCCCTAGGTAACTAGGGGTAAACTACTAGATTAACCTTATATTAGGACTAGATAAGAGGGAGCTATTACTCCCCTAGGGCCCCCTCTATAGTATATTAAGAGAAGAGCTACTAATATTAAAAAAGACCCTATAAAACCTCCTAGATAAGGGGTTTATTAGGGCTAGTAGCTTACTTACTAGGGTATTAATACTCTTTATAAAGAAGCTTAGTAGGGGAATTTACTTCTATATTAACTATAGGGCCCTTAATATAATTATAAAGAAAGACTACTACTCTCTCTTACTAATCTCTAAGATATTATATTAAATAAGTATAGCTAAGTAGTATATTAAGCTAGATATAGTAATAGCTTTCTATAAGTTAAGAGTAATAGAGGAGTATTAGGAGAGAACTATATTCTATACCTAATATAGGTTATTTAAGTAAGTAGTCTACCTATTTAGCCTAATTAGCACCCCTACTAGCTTCTAGTAATATTTTAATAATACCCTATAGGACTTCCTTAATAACTTTATTACTATTTATATAAATAATATATTAATTTACTTAGATAGAACGAAGGAAGACTATAAGAAGAAGGTCTAGGAGGTCCTCTAGAAGCTAGTAGATATAGGCCTAAACCTTAACCTTATAAAGTGCGAATTCTTAGTTAAGAGGGTTAAGTATATAGGGTTTATTATAATAATAGGAGAGGGTCTCTCCTATAACCCTAAGAAACTCTAGGTAATTACTAAGTAGTTACTCCTAACCTCCCTAAAGGGGGTTTAAAGCTTCCTAGGGTTTATAAACTATTATAATATATTTATACTAAGATATAGGCATATTATTAGATTACTTATATTACTTACTAGGAAGAATATACCGTTCTAATAGGGAGATAATTAAAAATAAGCCTTCTTATATTTTAAGTAGCTTTTTAATACCTAGCTAGTACTCTACTAGTTTAATCTAGAGGATAAGACTATTATTAAAACTAGTTATTTAAGATTTATATTAGGAGGGGTACTTTTATAAGTTAACTTAGAGGGTACCTAGCGCCCTATAGCGTTCTACTTATAAAAGCTCTTACCTATAGAATATAACTACCCTATTTAGAATAAGGAGCTCCTAGTAATCCTTTCTTACTTATATATATAGAGGGCGGAGCTATATAATATAACTACTTTTAAAATACTAACTAATTACTAAGGGCTTAAATACTTTATAAAGAAGTAGCGCTTTATAGAGCGCTAAAGCTAGTAAGTAAAGGAGCTATCTTAGTATAATTTTACTATTAAATACTACCCTAATAGGGAAGTAGTAGCCCCTAACACTCTCTCTTAGAGGGAGTAGGACGCGCTATAAGGGTAGGATAACGAGTAGAAGTAGGGGAGGGTCTTATAGCTAATACTAGACTATACCTACCCCTGCGGGGACCTTATAGTTAGCCCCCTAGTAAGGAGAAGTTAGAAGGGCTATACTAATATCCTAGATACTATAGTCTTTAATAGTAACCCTAAACTATAAGCGCTATAGCTAGAAACTATAAGAAAGGATATAATATATAAGGCTATATATTATATAGTTACCTACTAGCTTTAGAGCTTCTTAATATATATAAAAGCTAAGGTTTAAATTAGTAAGTATAATATTAATAGTTAGGGGAGGCTAATATTTAGGGGGAGGCTATAGGTACCTAGTAAGGAGAATAATAATAACCTACTAAGGGAGCTCTATATAAAGATTATTTAATAGAGCTATAACTTAAGTATAACTACCTACTTAGGCTATAATAGCACGCTAGAGATAGTAAGCTAATAGTTCTATTAGCTAGGATAATTATAGATAGTATAGAAATTTATAAGGAACTATAATATCTATAGAGGGATATATATCTAGAGGTAAGCTAAGAGGGGCTTCCTTAAGCCCCTACTAGTACTTACCTAGTTATACTTAGACCTCTTAATAGACTTTATTATAAACTTATTACTTATTAAGGATAATACTAGCTAATACCTATAGGTTATAATAAATAGGCTAGGTAAGTTAGTAATATTAGAGGAGATAGGTATTATAGAGGTAGAAGCTTATACCTACTAGTTCCTTACCTCCTACTTCTAGTTCTATAAGTTCCTATATAGTATTATTAGTAATTAAGGGTCTAACTAAGTAAGCTACTTCTAGGCTAAATTCTATTACCTTACTAATATAAAGAGGCTATTAAGTATTACTTACTACTTATAGACTAATAGTAATACTAAGAGATAGAACTAGGAGATATAAGCTATTTTATATATATTTATAACCTAGGTATAGGATAACTAGGGGTAGCTCCTACCTACTACCTAGCTAGCGCTCTATAATAGCGTTAGTAATATAACTAGGCTCTTACTATTCTTCTTAGAACATAGGTACTATACTAACCCTATACTTATAGTAAATAATATAGTAAAAGAAGTCCCCTCTAGGGATATAGTAGCTACCCTCTTAGTAATAAGATTATAAGAGGTAGTAGACTTTATCTAAGCTAGTATTATAGCTATATAGTAATATAGCGAGGAGAATATAAACTAATATAAGATACCTATAAAGGAGTATTAGGTAGGTAATAAGGTTTAGTTTTTAATAGCTAACTATAGGAGCCCTAGGCCTAGTAAGAAGCTATTATAGTTATATTATAAATATATTATAATAGGAGTCCTAAGCTTATATATTATTAAGTTAGACGTACCTAATAATATCTACCTAAGGTTCTATATAGACCTCCTCTAGAGGGTACTAGAGGACCCCTTACTTATATAAATAAGGATAGACCCCTAGCTATTACTAATAATAGCTAATAATAGTAAATTTAAGTAATATATAGAGGAGATATATATAGCGTAATAGAAAGTAGTTAGGTAAGGGTAGAGGCGCGAGGTCTTAGTTAAGTAGGAGGGGTATATAGAGCCTACCTAGGAGCTTATAGAAGCTATGATAGAGATTACTATAGTAAATAGGTATAAAGCCCTATATAAGCTAGTTATAAATAATAATAATAACCTAGCTTATACCTAGGGGGGGACTAGCTAGGAGGAGGGATAGTATTATAAGCTATACCTAGGTTAAGCCTACCTAGGCTTCTACCTAGGTTTACTACCTTAGGGAGCTACCCCGGGGCCTACCTAGGGCTTACTTAGTTATTCTTTATAAACTAGTGAAATCTCTACTAGAGAGGAAAACTTCCCCTTTTCCTCTTTAGCTTAAATAAATAGTATTATAGTAACCTCTTATTAAATAAACTCAGGTCTAACCCCTTATATTATAATATAATAACTATATATATACCTAACTTTAGTTCTAGTAATAACCTTATTATAATTACGCGCGTATACTTATATTATATAACGATCTTAAAGCTATTATAATATACTAATATATTTATAGATACCTCTTAAAAAGAAGACTAGTCGGGCTATAGCCCTTAAGAAGGTATGCGCTACTAAAAGTAAGAATAAAGCTAGGGGTAGAGGGGTATACCCTCCTCTCCTAGAGAGTAATAGTAAGGTTATATATATATCGTTCCTTCTTATTATTAATATATAATATATTAATATATTATATAGTAAGTAGAAAGAAGTAAAATTAATATATAGAGAGTAGCTCTAAGGGTAAGGGTTTATAGCTTAAGAAGCCCTAGGGTTACTCTCCTAAGTAATCTAAGAGAATAGCTCCTAGTAAGTTATAATCCCTTTATTACTATAACTATATCTTAGAATATTATTAACCTTATTATTATTATAATCCCTAAGGAGATAGATAAAAAGGAGGGTACTAATAAGGGTAGTTTAGAGCCCCCTCCTAGCCCTCCTCCCCCTAGTAGAGGTATAGAAATAGAGTAGGTACCCCTATTTAATAAGCGCTATTTTTAGTATATTTTAAGTAAGCTCTTAAGCTTATTAGATAGAAAGTACTCGCTTAGTATAGTAGGTATATATAACTATTATTATAAGGGTAAGATACCTTATTAATAGATAAGTGCCCCTATTATTATTATAGCTTATTAATATACTAAAGCTAAGATTTTAAAGGACCTAGTAGTTAGAAAGATAAGGTTCTATATATGCTTTATTTCTATAACTATCTTTTAATATAACTTATAAACCGTTACTTATTAGAGAGCTACGCTCTATAAAGCTATTATTACCTAGAAAGAGGAAAATAAAATAATGAAGAAGGGTAGTAATAATAAGGGTTTAGGTAGGGCTTCTAAGGTAATAAGTAATTCTAATATATATAGCGTTATTACTCTATCTCCTACCCTAGTTCTATTTAGAACCCTAGTAATTAGTATAGGTATACCTATACCTTATCTACCTACTAGTAATATAGCTACTATAGTATATTATATAGTTAATAATCTTATTAGTATATATTTACTAGAGGTATTACTACCCTTATATAATATCCTAATAGATTAGTATAAGCAAATCCTCTAAGGTTAGGTAGTAGAAAATTAGCGTTTTAGAGTAGCCCTTTAGGGTAGATTATGTTCTTTTTACTCTTGTAGGAGTAACTTTAAGCTCCCTAGCTAGTGGAAAGGGCTGGAACCGATAGGAACTACAAAGATAATAAATAATATAACTCTACCTATAAATAGGTAAGAATATTAAAAGTAGACTTAAAAGATATATAAAATAATTTATAGATCTAATTAAAAGAGATTAACTAAATTAGGCGTAGATCTACTAAGAAAAATACTAGAAAAGACGAGGTATAGGATTATTAAGGTATTAGTTATAATAATATATAAATAATACTAAAGTCCACTACGCTCCTCTCCTCTATGCTCTACTCTATAGTCTTCTTATAATAGGTCTATATACTAAGGGGGCTTTTTTAAAAGCTATATAGCTAAGTCTATCTTATCTTATCCTAATTATCCGATTAAAACTCTTTATAATATTATAGAGGAGAGTTTTAAAAAATAAATAAAACTACTTTATAGAAATAGTAAATAAACCCTATTTATAGATCTATTCTATTAATAATATCTTCTAAGAGGGCGATCTTATTATTAAGAAGGTCCCTTAGGTTTAACTATCTTCTATTATAGGTTATATCTTAATAATAGCTTTATTACTTCTTTCTCTTTATTATACTCTTTATCTTATTTTAACCCTTAGTATAGCTAAAACTACTTATTTTATTATACTAGGCGCGAGAAGTTATAATAATATACTCCCTCGGGTATATTCTACTCGATCTAGTTCTACTAGTTAACCCTCTATTAGATATAGTTTATATAGCTATAATTACGCTTCTTTAAAGGGTTAGGTTACTTAAGATATAATAGTATATCTATAAGTATAGTTCTTAGGCGTAGCTTAATAGTTATATTACGACTTAGTATCTATAAGACTTATAACTAAAGCTAGTATCTAAGGTATTTAAGCTTATTATCTAGTGTTTTAGATAAAGTAGACCTAGATAATATTAATAATCTATAAATAGGTTAAGGAATATCTACTATAGGAGATAGTATAATATTATTATTATTTCTAAAGTTTATTATATTACTATTTATAAGTAAAGGAGTAAGAGGGTATAGAGAGAAGAAAAGTACTTTCTTAAAGTCTTCTTAGCTTAATAGGGTATCTTATAGAGCTATGCTATTATTAATATTTAAGTTATAGAACTTTATAGTAATTATAGATATATATTAGCTAAGGCCTCTGGCCACTACATAGTGATTTTACCTGCTCAAGTGCAATAGACCTTCTAACTCCGCGCCTCCTAATAATATATAGCCTTTAGTTACGTAATCTTAGTAACTACCTTTCCTAACTATAGCTATACTTATATATACCCTACTAGATAGCCTCACGATCTTTAACTTTATATTAATAATAACATGCTTTTTAATTATTTAAGTACGGGCAGACTACGAAACTATCGACTTTTCCTCTCGCGCACTACCTGCGCCGCTATTAAATACCGCCTCTATTACCGCTTCGTCCGCTAGCAATCCTCTTATTCGATAGGGTTAGCTAACGCCTTTATAGCTATGCTATCGTTAGCAACGCTCTCTCTATTAGTTAGCGCAAGCCGTACTTACTAACCCCTAATAGGCCTAGGCCGCCTAGGCTGCCTCTACCTTAGTAATACGGAGGACCTGCTTAAAGAAGGGCTACTCTATAGGGTATAAAATAACCTACTAAACTTCTACTACTAAGTTTACTTACTTAGCTTTAAAATTATTACGCCTTATAAAGTCCCCTATAGGGGTATTAAGATAAGCCCTCTTAAGGGCTATATTAATAATATACTCTCTAAATATAATAAAGTAATTAATAAAGGAGCGGGTTTTATTAATTATATTAAGGCTAAACTCTCTAGTAATCCCCTCTATATTATTTATATTAAAGGGTATACCTCGCTTAGGCTTAGTATATTTATATATAGGTTTTAGTATTAATATAATTAAGGGATAAGGATAAGGAAGAGGGAGAGGTATAAGGCCCTACTTATAGTAATAGAGCTTCTTATACTTCTAGCTATAAGAACCTCTTAGGAAAGACCTCTTTAGTTAAGGAGTTACCTCTTATATAGTAGTATTTATAATACCTTATTAGAAAGTTAACCTTTTAGGTTAAGGAGTTATTTTATATAGTAGCTTTTGTAGTATCTTTAGTACCTTACTAGAAGGTCGACCTTTTGGGTTAAGGAGTTATCTTATATAGTAGCTTTGCTATAAGAGCCTTAGTAGCCCGTTCGGCTCTAATATAATTAGCCCTAGTGCGGCGCGCGTCCGGCTTTATAATATTTAGAGGGTTTGCTTACGAGTAATAAGAAGGTATAGGGTTCTTATATTATTTTCCTTAACTAGTAGAGGGTATAGGTTAAAATACCTATATAATATTTCCTAAATTATACTTATAAACTAGGTGAGTTTATTATAGTCTTTTTGCGAAGGGGCTACGGCGTAATTCCGAACTTAATATATTAGCTAACTAAGGGAATCTCGGAGTTAGTAAATAATATATTATTACTTAAGGTTATATTACTAAAATATAGCGATAATAACCCTTTTTAAATTAGAGCTCTAGCCTATTTAATATACTAGAGGCTATATATAAATCTATCCCTCTACTAAACTAAATTAACTATATAAGTATTAATTAATAGGAGCTTTCGGAGTTATTAAGGGGCTCCTATCTTATAATACTACGTATTAAGATCCTATATAGCCTTAATAAAACGCTAATTACTATTCTAATCCTATATAGAGTTATAATAGAAGTAGTAGCTAGTTAACTAGTCTATAAAGATTATAGCCTAGTAATAATTATTATAGTTTAGTAGAAAGAAAGCCCTAGTAGTATCCTAAAGATTCTTTACTTCTACTCTTTTAGGCTCTATAGAAGCCTAATTAATCTCTTTCCTAAGTTACTAAGCTAGTTTATAGATTAGAGTATAGATATTATAAGGGTAGCTCTTAATTATAAACCTAAAAAGGGCTATAACCTCTAAATTATCTAATTTTTCTTATCTTATAAGCTTCTCTTATATATTATAGAGATCTAATAAATATTCTATCTAAGCTAAAGTTATAATAAGTAACCCTCTTCTATATTAGGTTATTAAGTAATTTATAGACTCTTCGCTCTATTATTTATATTATAGGACTACTAGTATAAGCTTATCTTTATTTAGTATAAGGTTCTTTTTAGGTCTTATATATTAAATATTACTAAGGTATTAGTAAGGTTAAATATAATATCTCTTAGGGTAGTAAGGGCTAAGTAGGGTAATATAGATAGTTTTATAAACCTAACGTAGTTAAGATATTTTATAAAGTTAGCTAGTTACTATTAAGTTATAATCCCTCTTCGGCCTCTAGCCACTACATAGTGATTTTACCTACTCAAGTGCAATAGACATTCTAACTCCGCGCCTCCTAACAATATATAGCCTTTAGTCACGTGATTATAACTTTCCTAACTATAGCTATACTTATACGTGCCTATAGCCTCACGATTTTTAACTTTATATTAATAATAACGTGGTTTTTAATTATTTAATAGACTACGAAACTATCGACTTTTCCTCTCGCATACTACCCGCGCTACTAATACTACCTCTATTACTACTTCGTCCGCTAGTAGCTATGCTATCGTTAGCAACGCTATCTCTATTCGGCGCAAGCTATACTTACTAACGTTCCCCTAATAAGCCTGTGCTACTTAGGCTACCTCTACCTTAGTAATACAGAGGACCTACTTAAAGAAGGGCTACTCTATAGGGTATATAATAACCCGCTAAACTTCTACTACTAAGTTTACTTACTTAGCTTTAATACTATTACGCCTTCTAGAGTCCCCTATAGGGGTATTAAAGTAAGCCCTCTTAAGGGCTATACTAATAATACGCTCTCTATATATAGCAGAGTAGTTAATAAAAGAGCGGGTTTATTAATTATATTAAGGCTAAACTCTCTAGTAATCCCCTCTATATTATTTATACTAAAAGGTATACCTTACTTAGGCTTAGTATATTTATATATAGGGTCTAGTACTAATATAGTTAAGGGATAAGGATAAGGAAGAGGGAGAGGTATAAAGCCCTGCTTATAGTAGAGCTTCTTATACTTCTAGCTATAAGAACCTCTTAGGAAAGACCTCTTTAGTTAAGGAGTTACCTCTTATATAGTAGTATTTATAATACCTTACTAGAAGGTTAACCTTTTAGATTAAGGAGTTATCTTATATAGTAGCCTTTATAGCACCTTATTAGAAGGTTTAGCGAGGGCGTTACTACGAGAGCCTTAGTAGCCTATTTAGCTCTAATATAATTAGCCCTAGTATAGCGCGCATCCGACTTTATATAAGGGTTTGCTTGCGAGTAGTAGGAACGTATAGGGTTCTTATATTATTTTCCTTAACTAGTAGAGGCTATAGGTTAAAATACTTATATAGTATTTCCTAAATTATACTTACGAACTAGGTGAATTTGTTATAGTCTTTTTACAAAGGGGCTGCGGCGTAATTCCGAACTTAATAATCCCTCTTCTACTTCTTATAGTTATTCCTTCTTCTTATATTCTAGATAGTTAGTTCTTTTAATAATCCCTCTTCCCTATTTAATTCTTTTAGATTAATAGGAATTATTAAATTAGTTTATAAATTAGTATCCTTAGGTACTAGTAAGTTAATATTTATTCTATTTAGAGAGGAAACCTCTAGGTTTATAAATCGAGGGGTATACCTAGCTACTTAATATTTAATATCTTCTTAAGCTATCCTTTTCCTAATATCTTTATCTCTTAATTTAAAGTATTAATTATATAGAAGTTTATCTACCCTTAGTTAGGCTTAATATCCTTTAGTACGAGGGGTTAGACCCGAGTTTACTTAATAGGAGGTCGCTATAATACTATTTATTCAAGCTAAAGAGGAAAAGGGGAAGTTTTCCTCTCTAGTAGAGATTTCACTAGTCTATAAGGAATAACTAAGTAGGCCCTGGGTAAGCCCTAGGTAGCTCCTTAAGGCGGTGAACATAGGCAGAAGCCTAGGTAAGCTTAACCCGGGCGTAGCCCGTAACATTTAGGAGGTATTTTATTAGTAAAAGCTATTAATAAATAATTAATTTGAGCTTAATACCTTATCTTAATAAGCTACTTTAGTAATAATAGGCTTCTAATTTATATAAAAAACCTAAGCTAATTAATAAAATATAGACTAGAGGCTTATAATAGAGGATCTATATATTAAAGTTTAATTAGGTTTAGTTACCTTATTAAAACTTCCTTAGCTTTATATCTTTATTGAAAGCTCCTAGTAATAAGTATTAGAGTCTATAGTTATCTTTTAGCTCCTCTTCTTAAATACTAATTATGATTATTATAAAACTAGTTTCTCCTATCTTATAAATTAATTAGTAAACCTATAATAAATACTTTAGTAGACTTAGGTACTTATAAATAAATAAGGAGTATATTAGGGGGCTTAGCTTTAATTTAGGTAACTATAATATCCCTCTTATCTCTATTATTAAAGTCATCTTCTATACCTCTAACTATCTTATAATAGAGCGGTTAGCTAGGCTTAGTAAGCTTTATAAGGTAATAAGTAACTACTAAGATATTCTTAGTATATATTAGAGTTACTATTTTAAGTATACTAATAGTATAAAATATACTAGCTATAACTTACTATAAGTATAAAGGGTAAATCGTCTTCTCTACTACTTCTAAGGTCTTATTCTAATACTTAATAAGGATATATTTTAATATTATATTAAAAGCGTCTATTTAACTAGGGATATTATCCTTCCTAAGTAGAGGGTATATATTATATTTAATTAGCTAAGGCTAGTAACTAAGCTTATTAAGAGGTCTAAAGCCTAGGATATCTCTATTATTTTATCCCTATACCTAAAACCTACTTATACTTAGTTTATTAGGTATAGGCTCTATTAAAAGCCTAATTTTAAGGATAAAAAGGTTTAAGGATCTTAACTCTTAGATATATATATTTAATTTTATTATTATAAAAAATAACTTTCTCTATTATAATATATTAGGAGAAAGGTTAATAAAGGGTAAGTATAAGTAATTTATAGATTAAAGAGCTAAATAAAAGTAATATATAAAGAAAAATAGGAGCTATAATATAATAGTTAATATTATATAATTAGTAGATAAGTTAAGCTTAAAAGTAAATAATATATATATATAAGAGAGAGAGAAACTAGAGGGTTTAAGGGGTTAGGAGTACGTTTTTATACCTACTAATTACTTTAATAATATATTAATTTATTAGTAGCCTATAGAGGGAATAATTAACTCTCCTCTCTTGCTCTCCTTAGCTTTAATAAAATAAAACGAACTTAGGATAAAAACCCTATAATAAATAGAATAGTAAATTAGGGTAGTTATATATAAGGAAAGAATAAAGGAAATAATAATTAGTAGTAGCTATTAAAATAAGTAGCCTAGTTATAAATTAAATAAATATCCTCTTCTATCCTCTATTATTAACTTCTCCTCTTATAATAACTACTTTTACCTAGTTATTTTAATCTTTATCTAACTTTTATATATTTTCTCTCTTATATTTATAAATTATATCTTCTTATTATAGCTAATTATAACTTTCTTATCTTAGGCGTTAAAAGTACTAATTAACCTTATCCTTATTATCTCCTATTAATAATAACCCTCTAGGTCCTTAGTTTTAATATCCCTATACCTAAAATAAAGAAAAGTGATATACCTCTTTTTATTTAATACTTTAGTAACTAACTTTAGGTATTTCTTCTCTTTTATTATTATCCTTATACCTTCTAGCTAATAATTATAATTTTTAGGTAGCTATAAGCCTTACTTAGCTTTAACTTAATATCCCTAGTATTAAATACTTAGAAGTAGCCTTTATACTATAGATATTCTCTAATAAAACTACTAAGGTAATAAGGCTAGCTTTCTAGAAGGCTTATCTTAGTAAATAGGATTTTAAATAAATATTTAAAATAACTAAGAGGTCTAGAGACTTCTACTATAAAGTCTTTATTTATACCTCCGCTACTTTCTTCGCTAGATTATAGGAGATAAAGGTCTTTTAGCGCGTAGTAGTTATATATAGCTTATTTATTTAATCCTAAGGTAGTTATAATATAGTACCCTATATCTATTATAAAGAGCGGGCTTATACTACTAGGAACCTTATAACTAGCGTTTATATCTATAAACTATATTTTAAATATATCTCTATACTAGGTATTCCTTATACTAACTACTTTTTTTATAAAACTTAAGAGAGTTACTTATATAATAATCTAAGTATCTATAAACGCTATAAGTATAGAATTAAAGATAATAATAAGGTAAGGAGGAGTAGAGAGTTTAATAGTATTAAGGAGATCTTTTAATCCTAAATTCTAATAAATACTATAATTATAGCTATAGCTAAGTTTAACTTCTCGCTCCTTTATAATAATTATTATTAATAAGCCTAGGAATATTACCCTAAAGCTAGGTTTATATACTCTTATTACCCTTTTATAATAAAGCTACTTCTAGAGTTTAACTTTATAGAAATCGCAAACTACTTAGGGCTCTATATTATAAAGTAAGGTAAGAAAATAGGATTTCTAGATATATTTATATAATATAAGGGGGATAAAAGGAAAAGGGAATAAGAAGCTAGTTATGTTATAATAAGAAATCGAGGCGAATAATATATAAATAGGTTTATAAAGTTAAAGTTAAAGTATATCTAAGTATAAAATTAATATAATCCCTTTTATAAGTATCTTTCTCTTTTCTCTTTAATAGTAAGTAATATAATATTAGTAATA
>JAVHLU010000527.1:0-55535 GCA_036785755.1 Colletotrichum ledebouriae | reverse complement strand
ATAAGTATCCCCTCTAGGGGTATTAATAAGAGCCCTCTTAAGGGCTATATTAATAATATACTCTCTATATATAATAGAGTAGTTAAAAAAAGAGCGGGTTTTATTAATTATATTAATATTAAACTCTTTAGTAAGCTCTTATGCGTTATTAGTATTAAAGGGTATACCTTATATAGGCTTAGCGTTTTTATATATAAAGTCTAATACTAATATAGTTAAGGGATAAGGATAAGGAAGAGAGAGAGGTATAAAGCCCTACTTATAATAATAGAGCTTCTTATATTTCTAGCTATAAGAACCTCTTAGGAAAGACCTCTTTAGTTAAGGAGTTACTTCTTATATAGTAGCGTTTATAATACCTTGCTAGAAGGTTAACCTTTTAGGTTAAGGAGTTATCTTATATAGTAGCTTTTATTTTTAATACCTTACTAGAAGGTTAACCTTTTAAGTTAAGGAATTATCTTATATAGTAGCTTTCGTAGCACCTTATTAGAAGGTTTAGCGAGGGTATTACTATAAGAGCCTTAATAGCCTATTTAGCTCCGATATAATTAGCCCTAGTGCGGCGCGTATCTAACTTTATATAAGGGTTTACTTATAAGTAGTAGGAATATATAGGGTTCTTATATTATTTTCTTTAACTAGTAGAGGGTATAGGTTAAAATGCCTATATAGTATTTCCCGAATTATACCTGCGAACTAGGTGAATTTGTTATAGTCTTTTTGCGAAGGGGCTGCGGCGTAATTCCGAGCTTAATAGAGGACCTGCTTGAAGAAGGGCTACTCTATAGGGTATATAATAACCCGCTTAGCTTCTACTACTAAGTCCGCTTACTTAGCTATAATATAATAATAATTATCCCCTCTAGGGGTATTAATAAGAGCCCTCTTAAGGGCTATACTAATAATATACTCTCTATATATAACGGAGTAGTTAAAAAAGGAGCGGGTTTTATTAATTATATTAATACTAAACTCTCTAGTAAGCTCTCGTATATTATTAGTATTAAAGGGCGTGCCTCGCATAGGCTTAGCGTTTTTATATATAGGGTCTAGTATTAATATAGTTAAGGATTTATTATAGGTTATAGGGATAAAGATAAGGAAGAGGGAGAGGTATAAGGCCCTGCTCGTAGTAGAGCTTCTTATACTCCTAGCTATAAGAACCTCTTAGGAAAGATCTCTTTAGTTAAGAAGTTACCTCTTATATAGTAGTATTTACCTTACTAGAAGGTCGACCTTTTAGGTTAAGGAGTTATCTTATATAGTAGCCTTTACCTTTAGTACCTTACTAAAAGGTCGACCTTTTAGGTTAAGGAGTTATCTTATATAGTAGCTTTTATAGCACCTTACTAGAAGGTTTAGCGAGGGCGTGTTTCTAGGCCACGAGAGCCTTAGTAGCCTATTTAGCTCCGATATAATTAGCCCTAGTGCGGCGCGTCTCTAACTTTATATAAGGGTTTACTTATAAGTAGTAGGAACATATAGGGTTCTTATATTATTTTCCTTAACTAATAGAGGGTATAAGTTAAAATACCTATATAGTATTTCCTAAATTATACCTACGAACTAGGTAAACTTATTATAGTCTTTTTGCAAAGGGGCTGCGGCGTAATTCCAAACTTAATATCCCTATACCTTAGTATAAATATATTATAATAATTTATAAACCTTAAGAAGCTTTAAATACTTTTTAAAAAAGATAGGGAGTAGCTACTTAGTAATTACTTAGAGTTTCTTAAGGTTATAAGAGAGGCCCTCTCTTATAATTATTATAAACCTTATATATTTAACTTTCTCTATTAAGAACTTATATTTTATAAGATTAAGATTTAGCTTAATATTTACTAGCTTCTAGAGGACGTTTTAGACCTTCCTCTAATAGTTTTCCTTTATTCTATTAGAGTAAGTTAAATTATTATTTATATAAGTAATAATAGAATTATTAAAAAAGCCTTATAAAGTATTATTAATATATTACTAGAAGCTAGTAAGAGTACTAATTAGGCTAAATAAGTAAACTACTTATTTAAGTAGCTTATACTAAGTATAAAATATAGTTCTCTCTTAATAATCTTTTATTACGATTAACTTATAGAAAGCTATTATTATATCTAACTTAGTATACTACTTAGTAATATTTACTTAATATAATATTTTAAAGATTAATAAGAGGGGGTAGTAATCTTTCTTTATAATTATATTAAGAGCTTTGTAATTAATATAGAAGTAAATTCCTCCACCTAGCTTCTTTATAAAGATTATTTATACCTTAGTAAATAAGCTACTAGCTTTAATAAACCCCTTATTTAGGAGGTTTTATAAGGTTATTTTTAATACTAGTAGATCTTCTCTTAATATATTATGAAAGGGGCTCTAAGGGGGTAGTAGCTCCTTTCTATTTAGTCCTAGTATAAGGTTAATTTAATAAACTACTCTAGGTTCCTTAGGGGGTAGTAAGTAAGTATTATTAGAGTTAAATAGGTTAAGAAACTCCCTTAATACCTAGCTTAGGAAATAATATTATTAATTCTCTTTTACTTTTACGTTTAAAGCTTTTTTAATATCAGCTAAGTTAATAGCTTATATTAATACTTCTATAATACCCTCCTAGTACTTATTCTATTATCTTACTAGGTATTAGTAGATTATAGAGAATAAGGGTTTATTAAGAAGCTTTATAGCCCTTATTTCTTCTATAAGGGGCGTTTCTTCTTAGTTCTTTAAGTATAGCCTAATATACCCCCTCCTATAGTATACTTAGTAAGTTATAATAATATAAATAACCTAGTTCTATTCTATCTAGGGGCGCTCTAAGAGGATATTAGGGTCTAAGCTATTAACTATATATATAAAGATATATTAGGTATAGCTACTTATTTCTAAGTTAAGTATTATTATATCTAGAGTATTACTTAGTAATAGTTTATTAAGTATATATCCCCTTATAAGTTAGTATTCTTTCTTAATATATAAAAGGTAAAGGTATTAAGCTAGGGAAAGGTTAATTATCATATAAGTATTACTCCTAGTATTTACTAAGGTATAAGCTAGATATCCTTTATTAACTCTAACTTAGATAATAATAAGCTTATTATTAGCTAGTTATTCCTATCTATATTCCTCTTAATTTAATACTTCCTTTTTAGTAAGCTCAAGGGCTTAACCTACTCTAGAGTTAGTCTTTTCTTAACTGCTTTTCTTTAAGGAGTTAGCTATTACTTAGTAGTTACTTATAACCTTATAATATATTAGTTCTTCTTTTAGAGTTCTTATTTTTATAACCCTAGGTAGCTAGTCCTCCTTATTAAGATAATACTAAGTAATATACGTTTTAACTTAATAAGTATAATAAGTATAAGAGTCTTTTATACCTTTCTAAAGCTATTAGTATTATACTAGGGAAATATTTAAAGAGAACCTAGAGTTTTAATAATTATAATACCTTATCTCCTTAACTTATCAGATATATATAGCTTTAGTTATATAAATATCCACTTTAGTACCCTTAGTAGTAAGTCTCTAGTAGGTTACTAAGTAGTTACCAGAGACCTTCTAGCGCTTTACTTTCTATATAATACTTTAAACTTCTAAGAGCTAGCTATTATGATTAGCTAGTAAGTTAATAGTAATTAGCTAATCCTTTTAGCTTAGGGGTAAGGGATACCTCTAGAAATAAGATTTAAATTTAACTTAGCTAGGTTATATTACTTATATTAGCTAAAATTTACTTAAATCTTAGTAGGAAGGTTCTTAGGGCTTTGTTCTCTTTCTACTAGAGGGTTTATAGTTAGACTATAGTATATAACTAGATGTTCAGGTTTTTATAAATCTAATTAAAGTAAGTTATAAAATCCTCTAGGTTATACCTTTTATTATTACTACTAGTTTTATAAAAGTAGAGATTACTTATTAGGGAGTAGTATTTAAATAAAAGTTAATAAGGTATTATATCTCTATATTTATAGGGTAGAATACCTTATTTATAGCAATCTTATATCTTATGTATTATACCTAAGGGGTATATTCCTTCTACTTACTTAAAAGCTTTAGGGGTAGGGGTAGTAGCTTCTAATATACTATATTAGGTATTATTAGTACTTTACTAGTGATACCTATAGGGTTTTATATAGCTATATATTAGCTATTCCCCTATTTAACCTCTTATAATAGCCTCTGGCCACTGCATAGTGATTTTACCTGCTTAAGTGCAATAGACCTTCTAACTCCGCGCCTCTTAATAATACATAGCCTTTAGTTACGTGATCCTTTCCTAACTATAGCTATACTTATATATACCTATTAATAGCCTCACGATCTTTAACTTTATATTAATAATAACGTGGTTTTTAATTATTTAATAGACTATAAAACTATTAACTTTTCCTCTCGCGCACTACCCGCGCTACTAATACTACCTCTATTACTACTTCGTCCGCTAGCTATATTATTATTAGTAACGCTCTCTCTATATTAAAGCAGTTAGTATAAGCTATACTTACTAATATTCGCCTAGGCTACCTAGGCTACCTCTACCTTAGTAATATAGAGGACCTGCTTAAAAAAGGGCTACTCTATAGGGTATATAATAACCTACTAAACCTCTACTACTAAGTTTACTTACTTAGCTCTAATATTATTACGCCTTATAGAGTCCCCTTTAAGGGTATTAAGGTAAGCCCTCTTAAGGGCTATACTAATAATACGCTCTCTATATATAGCAGAGTGGTTAATAAAGGAGCGGGTTTTATCGATCGCATCAAGGCTAAACTCTCTAGCGACCCCCAGCCCCGGTGCAGCGCGCGTCCAACTTTATGCGAGGGTTTGCTTGCGAGTAGTAAGAACGTATAGGGTTCTTATATTGTTTTCCTTAACTAATAGAGGGTATAGGTTAAGATACCTATATAGTATTTCCTAAATTATACTTACGAACTAGGTGAATTTGTTATAGTCTTTTTGCGAAGGGGCTGCAGCGTAATTCCGAACTTAACCTCTTATAACTATTATTAGAGCGATTTTAATATTACTATTAAATTAGTATATAATAGCTTATCTTAAGTTTTAGCTATATTATTATTAACTATTTTATTAATTAGTAGGAAGTAGCGCTTAACTTATTATTATTATTATAATAACAGGCTTAAATATATAAGGGGTTATACCTAAGTTTATTTAATAATAAGTTATTATAATACTATTTATTTAAGCTAGAGAGGAAAAGGGGAAGTTTTCCTCTCTAGTAGAGATTTTATTAGTCTATAGGGGACTACTAGGTAGGCCCTAGGTAAGCCCTAGGTAGATCACTAGGTAGTAAGCCTATGTAGAAGCCTAGGTAGGCTTGACCTGGGCGTAGCTTATAATATGGAGGATCTTTAAATAATAGCTAAGATATACAATAATCTTATAGAAGGACTATTATTACTTATAATATATATTTAAAGTATTTTTAAGATATAATATACTCTTTTATAAATATATACTAGCGCTAGTATTATAATATAAGGCTAATTATAAGACTAGATATATATATTAAAGCTTATAAAGAGTAATTAAATAGTATATATATCAAAGTTAAATAAATTATAATATAGATATAATAAATAGGTAGTACTATCTCTCCTAAAGATACTATTTAAGTATTTATTTAAGGAGTAGAGGACTAGTATTAAAACTAAGCTATATACTAATAGTTAAAGTATTATAAAGGTATTATTAAGCTAGTTAAGGCGCTTATAACGGATCTATAGGATAAGGCTTGTATAATTAATAAAACGAAGGCTATAATTATAACTTAAGTAGATAGGATAACTAAGAGAGATAAGAAGGTAGAGCTTAAGAAGAACTAATAAAGCTATAATTATTTTAGTTATAAACGCGCTATTATTATATAGTATTATTATTCTAATTATAATCCTAAGGATAAGGAATTATTAACTTTATTTAATAATAATAAGAAGAGAGATGTACTTAAGAAGGAGTTTATAAAAAAGGCTAGAAGGTAATAGAATAAGTTTACTATATCTTTGTAGATTTAGATAGCTTCTAAGTAGCTTAGAATAACCTTATAAGATACCTAGTATAAGTAAATAACCTTATAGAAATTAGATAAGAGGATACTATTCTAAGGATAGTTAAATATAATAACAGTATTTAGCTATAAGATATGGGCGCGAATATTTATATAATTAATAACTTATTATAATTTAATAATAATAAGTACACGCCTCTAATAAGACTATATATAATATATATAAGAGGAGGTAGTATCTACCTTAAGTATATAAGCATAGTTACCCTATGCTTTAATAATAGAGAATTAATATAGCTATAGGATAGCCTCTAGCCACTGTATAGTGATTTTACCTGCTTAAGTGTATTAGACCTTCTAACTCCGCGCCTCCTGATAATATATAGCCTTCAGTTACGTAATTATAACTTTCCTAACTATAGCTATACTTATACGTGCCTGTTATACTAGATAGCCTCACGATCTTTAACTTTATATTAATAATAACGTGGTTTTTAATTATTTAATGGACTATAAAACTATTAACTTTTCCTCTCGCGTACTACCTACGCTACTAATACTACCTCTATTACTACTTCGTCCGCTAGAAGTCGTTACTATCTTTACTATGCTATTGTTAGTAACGCTCTCTCTATTAGTTAGCATAAGCCGTACTTACTAATAAGCTCTAATAGGCCTAGGCTGCCTAGGCTACCTCTACCTTAGTAATACAGAGGACCTGCTCGAAGAAGGGCTACTCTATAGGGTATATAATAACCCGCTAGACTTCTACTACTAAGTTTACTTACTTAGCTTTAATACTATTATGCTTTATAAAGTCCCCTATAGGGGTATTAAGGTAAGCCCTCTTAAGGGCTATATTAATAATATACTCTCTATATATAGCGGAGTAGTTAATAAAGGGGCGGGTTTCCTTAATTATATTAAGGCTAAACTCTCTAGTAACTCCCTCTATATTATTTATATTAAAAGGCGTACCTCGCTTAAGCTTAGCGTATTTATATATAAGGTTTAGTACTAATATAATTAAGGGATAAGGATAAGGAAGAGAGAGAGGTATAAAGCCCTACTTATAGTAATAAAGCTTTTTATACTTCTAGCTATAAGAACCTCTTAGGAAAGACCTCTTTAGTTAAGGAGTTACCTCTTATATAATAGTATTTACCTTACTAGAAAGTTAATCTTTTAAGTTAAGGAGTTATCTTAAATAGTAGCTTTTATAATACCTTATTAGAAGGTTTAGCGAGGGCGTTATTACGAGAGCCTTAGTAGCCTATTTAGCTCTAATATAATTAGCCCTAGTATAGCGCGCATCCGACTTTATAATATTTAGAGGGTTTACTTATAAGTAATAGGAATATATAGGGTTCCTATATTATTTTCCTTAACTAGGAGAGGGTATAGGTTAAAATACCTATATAATATTTCCTAAATTATACTTATAAACTAGGTAAATTTATTATAGTCTTTTTGCAAAGGGGCTGCGGTATAATTCCGAACTCAATAGCTATAGGATATTTTATATATACTAACCTTTCTAATTAATATATTTAGTAGCGAATAACTATATCTTAGTAGAGGTTATCTTAATAAGAACTAATTAGTAAGTACTAATAGATAAGTATTTATAATACTTAATATTTAATAGCGAGGTTTGTACCTTAATATTACTTATAAGTAAGATTTAAGTATATAGATTATAGATATTATATAATAGAGGACTAAATCTAAGCTCTAGTATTAAAGGTTAGAGTACCTAGGCTTTAGAGAGATAAAGAAGACTATTAAAATAATAAAGGGATATATAATTACCCCTAAGTTAGTAGTCCTATAGCTATATAAAATATATAATCTCTTAAAGAGTTTATAATACTTATTATATATACCTAGGCGTTATATAGAGAGGGTAGGAGATATTCTTTATTTAAATATCAGAGAGGTAAATCTAGTAAAATACACTAAATACTTTCTATTAATTATAAATAATAAAAGACGCTTTAGAGTAATTATCTTTATAGATATAAAGGATAAGCTAATATACTAATTATAAATACACCTCTAAGAATAGAAAAACGCTTTTAATATAACTATAAAGATTATCTATATAGATAATATAGGGGAGTTTATAGTAACCTACCTTAAAGTTATATTATAGAAAGATAGGATAAAAGTAGAGTTTTTATTATAATATATATATAAATAGAATAATATTATAAAGCGTGTAATTTAAATTATATTAAATAAGGCGCGCGCTTTAAGTATTAATCTCAAGGTCCTAGTAGAACTATAGCTATTTCTACTTATAGTAATAGTTTATATTATTAATTATTCCTTTAGTATAATAATACTAAGTAAGACGCTTATTTAAGCGCTCTATAATAGGTTATTCGGCTTAAGAGGAGATTATATTCTTAATATAAGTTAGCTAAGAGTTATTAGAAGTATATATTTTATTTATATTAATGCTAAGGTATAGGTAAGGAGCGAGAAGATTATTATATAAGCTAAGAAAGGTATTCTTATTAGCTATTATAGAAACTAAGTATACAAGATATAGGTATTAGAGTAGGATAAGATTATTATCTACTCTAATATTGTTTTTTATAAACTCATAATAAAGCTAGTAGAGTGCTAGTATATATTACTACCTAGTTAGGGCTTATAGTTATAGCGCTATACTTATAATATTGTAGAGTTAAAATAATAAGTATATCTATAAATTAGAGAGATTAACTATTTAGAGGAGAATTATATAATATTTACTTATATTATAGCTTTTATATAAGACCCCCTTAGAGGAGGTATATTGGAGTTATTTCTATAGCCTTACCTAGATCTAATAATTATTATAGAAGCGTAGAATAGACCTATAAATAATTAGAAGTTATAAATAGAGATAATATTTAATAAGATATATACCTTAGTTAAGAAGGGAGTTTTATAGTTTATTAATAAGGAGGAGGTACTAAAAGGCCTCTACTTGAGTTCGGAATTACGCCGCAGCCCCTTTGCAAAAAGACTATAATAAATTCACCTAGTTTATAAGTATAATTTAGGAAATACTATGCGGGTACTTTAACTTATACCCTCTACTAGTTAAGGAAAATAATATAAGAACCCTATATATTCCTACTACTTATAAGTAAACCCTCTAAATATTACTATATAAAGTTAGATATACGCTATACTAGGGCTAATTATATTAGAGCTAAATAGGCTACTAAGGCTCTCGTAGTAACGCCCTCGCTAAACCTTCTAGCAAGGTGAAAGCTGCTATACGAGATGACTCCTTAACCCAAAAGGTCGACCTTCTAGCAAGGTGCTGCGAACGCCACCAGTGTATTGTCAGGAGGCGCGGAGTTAGAAGGTCTGTTGCACTTGAGCAGGTAAAATCACTATGCAGTGGCTAGAGGCCAAAAGGCCTCTACTTATTAGCTAAGTAGGTATAGAAGTATAAGAAAGCTTATAATAGACTTATAAAGTATAAAGCGCGGATTATAATAAGAGGCTTCTTATAAGTCTCTAAGTATAACTTTACTTAGATATATACTTTAATATTATAGATAATATTATAATTGATCCTATCAATATATATATATAAGAAGGGGTATACTATATAATAATAGGACTTTATTAGTATATACTTAAATAGAGAGCTAGAGGAGGTAATATATATAATACCTTTCCTTTTAATTAAGGAGTTCTTTATAAACCTAAGATATACTAAGCTAGTAGCTTTATATGGGTATAAAGTAGATTAGGAATAGGTTATTAAACTTTATAAGGCTTTATATAAGTTATAATAAGGCGGGAGGTAGTAATAGAAAAAGCTATAAGAGATGCTTTAATAAGCGGGGTTTATACTACTATATTTAAACAATATAACTTATTATAATAAGACTCTTAACGTTATAATAGCTATATATATTAATAATATGCTAATATTTAAACTAGAAATAGCTCTTAGCGCTATTTATAAGTATATAAGTAATAAAATTAAGGTTAATAACCTCGGGGTATTTAATAACTTCCTTAATATATAACTTACTTTAAATAAGGAATATTAGAAGATTATTATTAGTTAAGAGATATATTTAATAGATATAGTAAGGCCTCTGGCCACTGTATAGTGATTTTACCTGCTTAAGTGCAACAGACCTTCTAACTCCGCGCCTCCTGATAATACACAGCCTTCAGTCACGTGATCCTTTCCTAACCACAGCCGCACTTATACGTGCCCATAGCCTCACGAAGGAGTCACCTCTCGTATAGTGGCGTTCGCAGCACCTTGCTGGAAGGTTGACCTTTTGGGTTAAGGAGTTATCTCGTATAGTGGCTTTTACCTTTAGCACCTTGCTAGAAGGTCGACCTTTTAGGTTAAGGAGTCATCTCGTATAGTGGCTTTGCTACGAGAGCCTTAGTAGCCCGTTCGGCTCTAATATAATTAGCCCTAGTATAGCGCGCGTCTAACTTTATAATATTTAGAGGGTTTACTTATAAGTAGTAAGAACGTATAGGGTTCCTATATTATTTTCCTTAACTAGTAGAGGGTATAGGTTAAAATACTTATATAGTATTTCCCGAATTATACCTACGAACTAGGTAAATTTATTATAGTCTTTTTGCGAAGGGGCTGCGGCGTAATTCCGAGCTCAATAGATATAGTAAGGGATTTTAGAGTAAAGGTTAGGTTTATAAATACACTTATTAATATAAAGACGCTTAACTTTATAATCCTTAGTATAGGTACTATACTAAACCTAGAACTCTAAGTATAATACTAAAGAGTACTTAGTAAAGTTAGCTTTAGAGTATTTATAATATAGCTAGATCTCTCTTTTAATATAGAGCTATAGGTATAGTTCTCCTATTGTTTAATTAAATTATATAAGAAGGGTATAGAGCGCTTAATATAATATATCAATATAAACCCTCTTTAGTAATAAGTTATACCAATAAGTATAGGCATAGAAACTTAAATAAATAGGATCTTTATAGCTATATTAATAATAAATATATTAGCTATAAGGCTATAGTATATTTAATAATAAATTAGATATTCTTTATAGCTAATAAGCTAATCTTGGCCTCTAGCCACTGTATAGTGATTTTACCTGCTCAAGTGTAACAAACCTTCTAACTCCGCGTCTCCTGACAATACATAGCCTTCGGTCACGTGATCATAGCCTCACGACCTTTAACTTTATATTAATAATAACGTGGTTTTTAATTATTTAATAGACTACGAAACTATTAACTTATCCTCTCGCGTACTACCTACGCTACTAATACTACCTCTATTACTACTTTATCTACTAGTAGCTATACTATTATTAATAATACTCTCCCTATATTAAAGTAGTTAGTATAAGCTATACTTACTAATATTCTCCTAATAGGCCTAGGCTACCTAGGCTACCTCTACCTTAGTAATATAGAGGACCTACTTAAAGAAAGGCTACTCTATAGAATATATAATAACTTATTAAACCTCTACTACTAAGTTTACTTACTTAGCTCTAATATTATTATACCTTATAGAGTCCCCTATAGGGGTACTAAGATAAGCCCTCTTAAGGGCTATATTAATAATATACTCTCTATATATAGCAGAGTAGTTAATAAAATAGCAGGTTTTATTAATTATATTAAGGCTAAACTCTCTAGTAATCCCCTCTATATTATTTATATTAAAGGGTATACCTTACTTAGGCTTAGCGTATTTATATATAGAGTCTAGTACTAATATAGTTCAGGATTTATTATAAGTTATAAGTATACCTAGGACTTCGTAGATAAGGATAAGGAAGAGGGAGAGGTATAAGGCCCTACTTATAGCAGAGCTTCTTATACTTCTAGCTATAAGAACCTCTTAGGAAAGACCTCTTTAATTAAGGAGTTACTTCTTATATAGTAGCGTTTATATTACTAAAAGGTTAACTTTTTAAGTTAAGGAGTTATCTTATATAGTAGCTTTTACTTTTAATATTTTACTAGAAGGTCGACCCTTTAGGTTAAGGAGTTAGCTTATATAATAGCTTTTATAGCACCTTATTAGAAGGTTTCGCGAGGGCGTTACTACGAGAGCCTTAGTAGCCTATTTAGCTCTAATATAATTAGCCCTAGTATAGCGCGTATCTGACTTTATATAGTAATATTTAGAGGGTTTACTTATAAGTAGTAGGAATATATAAGGTTCTTATATTATTTTCCTTAACTAGTAGAGGGTATAGGTTAAAATACCTATATAATATTTCCTAAATTATACTTATAAACTAGGTGAATTTATTCTAGTCTTTTTTTAAAGGGGCTACGGCGTAATTCTAAACTTAATAAGCTAATCTTATAGAGATCTTAATAGTAAGTAATAGTCTCTAAGTTACTCATAAAAGCTAAGTATTATATAATATTACTTATTATTTTAAAAGCGCTTTAAATATATAACTTTCCTAAGTAAACTTAGTATAGATCTTAGAAAGCCCCTTTATATAGAAGTAAATAATATAGAACTAATTATATTTATAAAAAGAGAGTTTATAAATAACTATATACAATATATATAAGTTTATAACTACTTTCTATAAGAGGTTACTAAGTAAAGCGAGATTAACTTTAAATATATATTATTAATAAATAATATAGCTAACTTATTTATAAAGCTACTTAAGAGGATAATCTTTAAATAACTCTATAAGAAGAGTAATATAAAGCTATTTAGAGCTAGTGTTTGCGAGGGGTTAGACCTAAGTTTATTTAATAAGAGGTTGCTATAATACTATTTATTTAAGCTAAAGAGGAAAAAGGGAAGTTTTCCTTTCTAATAGAGATTTTACTAGTTTATAGGGAATAACTAGGTAAGCCCCGGGTAAGCCCTAGGTAGCTCCTTAAGGTAGTAAACCTAGGTAGAAGCATAAGTAGGCTTAACCTAGGTATAGCTTATAATACTATCCCCCCTCTTAGCTAGTCCCCCCCTAGGTATAGGCTAGGTTGCTATTATTATCTATAACTAGCTTATATAAGGCTTTATACCTATTTATTCTAGTAGTCTCTATTATAGCTTTTATAAGCTCCTAGGTAGGCTCTATATACCCCTCCTATATAACTAGGACCTCGCGCCTCTACTCTTAGCTAACTACTTTCTATTATACTATATATATCTCCTCTATATACTACTTAAATTTACTATTATTAGCTATAATTAGTAGTAGCTAGGGATCTATTCTTATTTATATAGGTAAGGGGTCCTCTAGTACCCTCTAGAGGAGGTTTATATAGAACCTTAAGTAGATATTACTAAATATATCTAACTTAATAATATATAGGCTTAGGACTCCTATTATAATATATTTATAATATAACTATAATAGCTTCTTACTAGGCCTAGGGCTCCTATAATTAGCTATTAAAAGCTAAACCTTATTACCTACCTAATACTCCTCTATAAGTATCTTATACTAGTTTATATTCTCCTCGCTATATTACTAGGTAGTTATAATACTTACTTAAATAAAGTCTATTACCTCTTATAATTATATTACTAAGAGGGTAGCTACTATATCTTTAGAGGGGGTCTCCCTTATTACGTTATTTATAATAGGTATAGGGTTAGTATAGTATCTATATTCTAAGAAAAATAGTAAGAGCTTAGTTATATTATTAACCCTATTATAGAGCGCTAGCTAAGTAGTAGGTAGGAGCTACTCCTAGTTATCCTATACCTAGGTTATAAATACCTATAGGATAGCTTATATCTCCTAGTTCTACCTCTTAGTATTACTATTAGTTTATAGGTAGTATATAGTGCTTAATAGCCTCTTTATATTAATAAGGTAGTAGAATTTAGCTTAGAAGTAGCTTATTTAGTTAGACCCTTAATTACTAATAATACTATATAGGAACCTATAGAACTAGAAGTAGGAGGTAAAGAACTAGTAAGTATAAGCTTCTACCTCTATAATACCTATCTCCTCTAGTATTACTAACTTACCTAGCCTATCTATTATAACCTATAAGTATTAGCTAGCGTTATTCTTTATAAGTAGTAAGTTTATAATGAAGTCTATTAAGAGGTCTAAGTATAAGTAGGTAGGTACTAGTAGGGGCTTTAGGAAGCCCCTCTTAGCTTACCTCTAGATATATATCCCCCTATAAATATTATAATTCCTTATAAATCTCTATATTATTTATAATTATCCTAGCTAGTATAACTACTAGCTTACTATTTCTAGCGTGCTATTATAATCTAAGTAAGTAGTTATACTTAAGTTATAGCTTTATTAAATAATCTTTATATAAAGCTTATTTAGTAAGTTATAATTATCCTCCCTACTAGGTACTTATAGCCTCTTTCTAAACGTTAGCCTCCTCTAACTATTAATATTATACTTCCTAATTCAAACCTTAGCTTTAATATTTAGTAGGAAGCTCTAAAGCTAGTAAGTAACTATATAATATATAGCTTTATATATTATATCCTTCTTTATAGTTTCTAGCTATAGCGCTTATATTTTAGAGTTACTATTAAAGACTATAATATCTAGGATATTAGTATAGCCCTTCTAACTTCTCCTTACTAGGGGGCTAGCTATAGGGTCCCTATAGGAGTAGGTATAATTTAATATTAGCTATAAGACCCTCCCCTGCTTCTACTTATTATCCTACTCTTATAATATATCCTATTCTCTTTAAGAGAGGGTATTAGGAGCTATTATTTTTTTATTAGAGTAGTATTTAATAGTAAAGTTATACTAGGATAGCTCCTCTACTTATTAGCTCTAGCGCTCTATAAGGCGCTATTTCTTTATAAAGTATTTAAGCTTCTAGTAGTTAGTTAATATCTTAAAAGTAGTTATATTATATAGCTCCGCTCTCTATATATATAAGTAGGAAAGAACTACTAGGAGCTCCTTATTATAAATAGGGTAGTTATACTCTATAAGTAAGAGCTTTTATAAGTAGAATGCTATAGGATATTAAGTACTCTCTAAGTTAACTTATAAGAATACCCTTCTTAGTATAAATCTTAAATAGTTAGTTTTAATAATAATCTTATTTTCTAAATTAAACTAGTAGAGTACTAGCTAGGTATTAAAAAGCTACTTAAGCTATAAGAAGGCTTATTCTTTGTTATCTCCTTACTAGAACGTTATAATTTTCTTAATAAGTAATATAAGTAGTCTAATAATATCCTTATATTCTAATATAAATATATTATAATAATCTATAAACCCTAGGAAGCTCTAGACCCCCTTTAAGGAGGTAGGGAGTAACTACTTAGTAATCGCTTAGAGTTTCTTAGGGTTATAAGAAAGACCCTCTCTTACTATTATAATAAACCCTATATATTTAACTCTCTTAATTAAGAACTTATACTTTATAGGGTCGAGGTTTAGCCCTATATCTACTAGCCTCTAGAGGACCTCTTAGACCTTCCTCTTATAGTTTTCCTTTATTCTATTAGAGTAAATTAATATATTATTTATATAAATAATAACTAAGTTATTAAAGAAGTCCTATAAGATATTATTAATATACTATTAGAAGCTAGTAGGGGTACTAATTAAGCTAAATAAGTAAACTACTTACTTAAATAACTTATATTAAATATAGAATATAGTTCTCTCTTAATACTCCTCTATTACCCTTAATATATAAAAAGCTATTACTATATCTAGCTTAGTATACTACTTAGCTATGCTTACTTAGCGTAATATCTTAGAGATTAGTAAGAGGGAGTAGTAGTCTTTCTTAGTAATTATATTAAGGGCCCTATAATTAATATAAAAGTAAATTCCTCTCCCTAGCTTCCTTATAAAGAGTATTAATACCTTAGTAAGTAAGCTATTAGCTTTAATAAACCCTTTATTTAGGAGGTCTTATAGGGTCTTTTTTAGTATTAGTAGCTCTTCTCTTATTATACTATAGAGGGGGCCCTAAGGGAGTAGTAGCTACCTTCTATCTAATCCTAGTATAAGGTTAATTTAGTAATCTACTCCTAGTTACCTAGGGGTAATAAGTAAGCTTTATTAGAGTTAAATAGGTTAAGAAACTCCCTTAAGACCTAGCTAAGTAAATAGTATTATTAATCCTCTTTTAGTTTTAGGTTTAAGGCTTTCTTAATATTAGCTAAGCTAATAGCATATATTAATATCTCTATAATACCCTCCTAATACTTACCTTATTATCTTACTAGGTATTAATAGATTATAGAGAATAAGAATATATTAAGGAACCTTATAGCCCTTATTTCTTTTATAAAGGGCGTTTCTTTTCAATTCTTTAAGTATAGCCTAACTTATCCCCTCTTATAATATAGTTAGTAAGCTATAGTATTATAAATAACCTAGTTCTATTCTATCTAAGAGCGCTCTAAGAGGATACTAAGGTCTAGGCTATTAATTATACATATAAAGATATACTAAGTATAGCTACTTATTTCTAAGTTAAATACTACTATACTTAGTATATTACTTAATAATAATCTATTAAATATATACCTCCTAATATGTTAGTATCTCTTCTTAATATATAAAAAGTAAAGGTATTAAGCTAGGGAAAAGTTAAGTATTATATAAGTATTACTCCTAGTATTTACTAGGGTATAAGCTAGATATCATCTATTAACTCTAACTTAAAGAATAATAAGCTTATTATTAGCTAGTTATTCCTATTTATACTTTTCTTAACTTAATATCTCCTTCTTAATAAGCTCTAAGGCCTAATTTCGCTCTAGAGTTAGTCTTTTCCTAACTTCTTATTTTCTTTTAAAGAATTAGCTACTACTTAGTAGTTATTTATAATCTTATAATATACTAGTTCTTTTTTTAAGGTCTTTATTTTTATAACCCTAAGTAGCTAGTCTTTTTTATTAAGGTAGTACTAGGTAATATAACCTCTAGCTCTATAAGTATAATAAGTATAGGGGTCCCTTATACCCTTCTAAAGCTATTAGTATTATACTAGGGAAGTACCTAAGGAGGACTTAGAGTTTTAATAGTTATAATATCTTACCTCCTTAACTTATAAGATATATATAGCTCTAGTTATATAAATATCCCCCTTAGTATTTTTAGTAATAGGTCTCTAGTAAGTTACTAAGTAGTTATTAGAGACCTTCTAGCACTCTATTTTTTATATAATACTCTAGACTTTTAAGAGCTAGCTATTATAATTAGCTGGTAAGTTTATAATAATTAGCTAATCCCTTAGCTTAGGGGTAAGAGAGGCTTCTAGAAGTAAGATCTAGACTTAACTAAGCTAGTTTATATTACTTATATTAGCTAGTATTTATTTAAATCTTAATAAGAAAGTTACTAGGGATTTATTCTCTTTTTATTAAAAGGTTTATAAGTAGGTTATAGCTTATAACTAGATATTTAAGTCTTTATATATTTAGTTTAGATAAGCTATAAAATCTATAGGGTTATATTTTCTCCTACCCCTCCTAGCTCTATAGAAAGTAGAGACTACTTATTAAGATATAATATTTAAATAGGAGTTAATAAGGTATTATACCTCTATATTTATAATATAGAACGCCCTATTTATAATAATCTTATACCTTATCTATTATACCTAAGTAGTATATTCCTTTTACTTACTTAAAAATTTTAGGAGTAGGGGTAGTAGCTTCTAATATATTATACTAAGTATTACTAATACCTTATTAGTAGTACTTATAAGGGTTTATATAGCTATATATTAGCTATTCCCTTATGTAACTTCTTATAATTATTACTAGAGGGACTTTATTATTACTACTAAATTAGCTTATAATAGCTTATCTTAAATTTTAGCTATATTACTATTAACTATCTTATTAATTAATAGGGAGTAGCGCTCGACTTATTATTATTATTATTATAATAATAAGCTTAAATATATAAGGGGTTAGACCTAAGTTTATTTAATAAGAGTTTATTATAATATTATTTATTTAAGCTAAAGAGGAAAAGGGGAAGTTTTCCTCTCTAGTAGAGATTTTACTAATCTATAGGGAATAATTAAGTAAGCCCTAGGTAAGCCCTAGGTAGCTCCCTAAGGTAGTAAACCTAGGTAGAAGCCTAGGTAGGCTTAACCTAGGCGTAGCCTATAATAGTACTATTATAAAGGAATATATTAAGGCTAGTTAACCTTTATAAAACTAAGCTCTTAGTAAAGAGAAGTATTATAACTATAAGTAGCGCTATATTGAAATAAATAAGCGTACATATAATATAATATTAAATAATATATAAGTTAGAGGTATTATAAGTATATAAAGGCTTATTTATATATAAATATATATAATAGGAGTATAGGTTATATTATAATCAGGTATAAGGATAGCTTCGCTCGTATAACTATAAATAATACGCTCGTTTGACCCCGGTTTCTGACCCCTAACTATGCATGGGATCCTTGTTGTTATATCGGTAACATGTCTCATGGAACCCACATCTTTTGCCGATTTAATAATACCTCCACTTTCCCACTGGAAAGCAAACAGAGGCCTACGCGCTGCGTGATTAGTAAGGTCAGGTCAGGTATCTTCAGTGTTTCTCTCGCACGTCAGCACCCCCGCCAAACAATTGCTTCAATCGGCGGCGCCTTGGGGTACGGATGTCGGATAGGGACAAACCCACCTCAACGTAAGGTACCTAATCTCACCAGGTAGCTACCTACCTGAACGACCTACCTTACCCTCAGGTAGCTCTTAACCCCTCCAACACAGACAAACCCGACCTCCTCTATGCCGTGCCTGACGGTGCCTCTGCTCACCTCACCTCTTCCTTCTTCATCACCCAACCTAAGGTAGGTAGGTAGCAAAACATTCCGTGCAAGCCTAAGTCTCCGCCCACTCTTGTCGCCCTCTTCATCTACCCTGCGCAGCGTAACTCTTCACCATTCCTTTCTAGGTACTTCCACGCCAACTCATACCATTCTTCACGCGTGCCGACATTTTGACTGTCCAAGGACGGTATCCTACCATTGCGCAACTGAATTGTCCGCACACGACACGAACTCCATCCCGATCCGTCTTCCACGTCGACTCCCTCAACCGCCGCCAATTGCAGCTAGGAAGACCCCCCAACTACTCATGCTGCATGATCCGTCTCCCGCTTTGAGGTAGTCTTTTTCAGCTATTTCCTCGGGCTGGCGGCGCCAAAAATCAATACCGTCGTTGCTGCCGCTGACATATATGTCACTCGACCAGTCCCGAGACCCAAGCACGCGCATCTACCTTTCCGCACGACGTCCGACGTGCTTCGTACTCGAACCCCCTGCCCCGGTTACCCTCACCGTCTCCAAACCTCACGACGATATCAACACAACCTCGAGCGCATACATTGGTCCAGATCATCCAAACCCCTTTTCCAACTTCGAGTCCCTACAACCCGCCTTGCAAGCGATAGCTGTTACCCAACACCTGTTGTGTCGACGACGTTGCCACAGAAATGTCAGGATACCCGGGCCATTACGGAGGATATCAAGGTGGTCCACCACCGCAGCAGCAATATGCTCACCCGGGTGGCTACTATCCGTATGACTGAATATCCTCCTCAAGCATAAGACCACCAGTGTACTGACACTTCGCAAAGGCCACCGCAGCAGGGCTATAACGGATATCCTCCCCAGCAAGGATACGGCTACCAGCAACCCTCTCCTCAACCCTATGGATATAATCAGGTAGAGTCTTACACGCACGTCGCCACAGTCATGAGCCTCAATGACTGATTTTTCTGTCAGGCCCCGCCTCCGCAACACTATGGCGGATATCCACCCCAGCCAAACTACAATGACCGCCCTGGTACGTCGCCAAAGCTCTAGTAGAGCTCTTCGAGTTGCGCATGGTGATTCTAAATTTTCGCAGGAATCCCGACAGCCAGCTCGAATTCGTACATGCACGGAACCCATAACGCTCCTCCCCCGCCCCCGACCCATCCGCAAGGATTCGGCCACGGCGCGCCTAATGGCTACAACTTTCAATACTCCAACTGCACTGGCCGGAGAAAAGCTCTTCTCATCGGTATCAACTACTTTGGCCAGCGAGGCCAATTGCGCGGATGCATCAACGATGTCAAGAATATGTCAGCTTACCTAGTAGAGCGTTTTGGATACAAGCGTGAAGACATGGTCCTTTTGACCGATGACCAGCAGAATCCTATGAGCCAGCCTACGAAACAGAACCTTCTCAGAGCCATGCATTGGCTTGTCAAAGACGCAAGACCGAATGATTCTCTCTTCTTCCATTACTCGGGTATGCCGGAACTTGCCAATCCTGAGATCGGGCACTGACATTCGCAGGACACGGCGGGCAAACGAAGGATCTTGACGGCGACGAGGACGACGGATACGATGAGGTCATCTATCCCGTCGACTTCCGTCAGACTGGCCACATCACAGACGATGAGATGCACAGAATCATGGTGCAGCCCCTGCAAGCTGGCGTGAGACTCACAGCCATTTTCGACTCATGCCACTCGGGAACCGCTCTCGATCTGCCTTACATCTACTCGACCCAGGGCATTCTCAAGGAACCCAACCTTGCCAAGGAAGCCGGCCAAGGCCTTCTGGGCGTTATTTCGTCGTACAGTCAAGGCGATCTTGGCGGCGTCGCAAGCAACATCATGGGTTTTATCAAAAAGGCCACGACTGGCGAGGATGCCCAACGCCGCACTATGCAAACCAAGACCTCCCCAGCCGACGTGGTGATGTTTTCCGGAAGCAAAGACGACCAGACATCGTATGGACGCCCTTTCTTCATTCTCCTATGATACCCATACTCTTTCTCGTCTAGTACAATTTGTAAACATTGCGCAAGAGAGACTGCATTTGTTTGAGCCTGTCTCCGTTTTAGGGGACAGTGAGAGCGTGTGAAGCGCGCACACGGAGCTCAACGCTTAGAGGGTGATGTTCGGGTGGCTACGTTCTGTTCATATTGATGGGCCATGTAACAAGCCAGTGATCCTTATCATCCATCCTAGAGCAATGCACAGCCCTGTACGGCTGATGCTTTGCCCTAGGGCGATGAGCTACGTTGAATCGCCTGTGACCCACAAGTGTGGCCTCGTACCTAGGCGAAGACGTTTTGGCGTTACTGTTTACCGTCATGAAAAGAACATCAACCAGAAACATGAAGCTGACTCGAACTGTAGGGCCGACGCTACGATTGCCGCTCAAGCAACTGGCGCCATGTCTTGGGCGTTCATTACGGCCTTGAAAAAGAATCCCCAGCAGAGCTACGTGCAACTGCTCAACAGTATCCGCGATGAACTGGCGACCCGCTACACACAGAAGCCACAACTGTCATGCAGCCACCCTTTGAGTACGTACAGCTGGGGCTGGTCACCTAATTCGACAGCATGACTAACTTCTCACCACGCAGACACGAACATCCTGTTCGTCATGTAATATACCCCACGTAACGGCCGGTCCGCCATGTACATGCTATTGTCTCCTAGCTGGACCTCGAGAGGTTACGATCGGGGTTGATAGACGCAAGGTAGGTCCGGAGATCAATATGGAAAGGGAAAGGTTGGGATGGCCAAAAAAATGACATTTTGGGAAAGGTGGCCTTACTCGCTCTGGGCTTCATTGGGTTTGTTGATGTGGAATGTTTCAGACTCGGACGCTCACTCAGGCGGATTAACAAAATGGATCCAATAAAAGCTGTGTCTCTGTCTAAATCAGGGATCCAGTGCGTCGTGATATCTGTTCCTGGGGCCCGTCACTACGGCCGAAGCATTGGCGTGCCATGTATTCCACGTGGCCCCGCCCCCCACCCCCCGTTCTCACCAGCTGAAATTCCAGACCTGTCCATGCTGGACGAAGCACAATACCCGTTCGGCCTCGTTCACATCCGCAAGAGACGATTTTAGGAGTGCAGTAACAAATATCTGGTATTTCATGTCCTGGACAAGTTGTTGTGCATCATTCGGTCCTCAGAATTAACTCCAGAGAGAAACAGATGACGAAAGGAAACACCAGGTTCCAGACGCCTGATTCTCATACCGTGCCGCGCCATCCAACCAAAAGGAGAACCGTTTCCTGATGCCAACATGAGAGTGATAACAAAGCAGACCAATAGTCATCCACAGAAAATGTGTGTGACCACCCATCATTGCCCCCTTTTCTTCCCCTCAATTCCCCTTTCAGCTGGCCATGCCTTCTCCCAACGGGACAGTCACGATCAATCAGAGAAATGGGGCGGTTGCAGACGACCTTTTCGTTCCGTTCGCATGCTCCCGCTGCAATGTCAAGGGTATGCAGGTAGACTACCGCGATGCAATACCACAAAAGAAAACAAAAAACCATGAGACCTTTCCCCAACTAAGGACCAACAACACCATGCTAAATGCGAGGGAGTCCCCGATCACGCCGCAGCATCTTCAGCTCGGTTACGGCATGGGCCAATAGCAGTGCCGCACTTTGTCACACCAAGTTGACAGAGAACAACCATTACGCATGATTATTGGCATTAGGCTTCAACATGGCCGGCCGAGACCACCTTGAGCTGCTTCCTACGCTTGGTTTTGCGCATCTCGTCAACGCAGTCCGCCAGCCTCTGGCGCGTCGCCTCGTGCTTAGCCCATTCACGTGCAGAGATGCGCATCCTGGTGATAAAGCGCGCCATTGTCGCCACCGTCTTGAGCGTGGGACGGCCGGACTCGGCGGCGCCGCCGCTGTTAGTGGCCCTCCTCGCCAACGCCGACGAGGTTGGCGGCAGGGGTCGACGACTGCCAAGCAGCTCCGTACGGATGTGCTCCAGTTCGCGCAGCTGAGCCTTGTTACTGTGGTGCAGCAGTTAGCACGAACTAGAGATGAGGTGACGGTGATAAGCTGAAGGGGAAACACGTACCATGCATTGGCAACATCGAGCTCCAGCTGCAAAAACTTCTTCGCGTACGCCGCGTCCGCGCGCATGCTGACCTCACGCTTCCACCGCGCTTGCATCCACTCCATCTGCAACGTCATGCCACGAAGTTCCTTGGTGTGCTTCGCCTCTGCGCTTTCGGCGGCCCGGATGACAGTCTCAAGAGCCTGGTCTGTCTCTCTCATCCTCTCGTCGAGGAAGTGTACGTTGCGCTGATCCTTGGCCTCCGCAGCCTGTGATTTGAGATCACGGATATCCCTTTGCAGCTTCTCTGCGGTCACACGATAGGCGGCACGCTCGCTGCGTGCCCGCTCCAGTTTGCGTCGGAGGGAGCCTTCAGCAGCCACGAGGGCGTCGATGGTTTCCTGTTGATGCATTACATCGTGCTCCAGTGCATCCGCTTCTGACTGTGTGTTTCGCAGCATGTTCTGAAGGTCTTTGCGCTCGGAAGAAGACATGCTACCGACATCACAACGGCTGGAGCCCACAGCGAAGCGATCTTGCTCAACTTTCTCAAGCTTCTGTTTCATCCGGCGAAGAGCTTTCTCGTGGAGAGCCGCCGCTTCTTCGGAATCTCGCTCGGCGTCCTCCAGGGCTTGTTCCAGAGAGAGCTTCTGGTCCTCAACCTCTTTTAGACGAGACTGGAAATCTCGCTCAAGTTGTGTTGCTTTGCGCTCGGCGTCGCGTGACTTGGCTTTCAGGTCGTGAATGGACTGCTGAGCTGAAGAAAGTTGATGGCGAAGTTCAGCAACCTCGGATTTCCTAGCTGAGGGGCTGGATGATGCTGGAGAAGTTATTAACCGAGACATTTCAGCATCGTGAGCTTTCCTTTCGAGCTCGGCGATTTGCTTCTTGAGACCCTTGACGGCGTCCTTGTGAGATGCCTCCCTTTCAAGATACTCACGCTCCTTCTGTCGCGCTGTCGAAAGGTCGCGGCGGATGAGGGATAGCTCACTATTCCCTTCGCCTGAGGTGTTAGCGGGAAGTTGTTGTGTTATCGCCAGCTGATCCTCATAGTCCCTGATTCGCCGCTCGAGCTCGCGAATTTTGCGTCGAGTAGCAAAAGATTCCTGACCTTCCGACGAAGAAGTTTCTCGGAGCTTGGCCTGAAGTTGCCGAATCTTCTGGTTGAGTCGATCCTCCTCCTCAGCAGCCTTCTCGATTTCTTCCTCCAGAGACTTCTCAGCCAGCCCCATTTGCTCAATCAACGCCCGGTTTTCCTCCTTTAATCTTCGAACCTCGTTGTCAAGCTTCATCTTTGAGGTTCTCAGATCGAGTTGCTCTCGGTCAATGCGCAGAGTCTCCTCACCATTGTGATGTAGGCGCTTCATCTCACTCTCGACCTCGTCGCGCTCTGCCTTTGCTTCAGCCAACGAGCTTCGCAAGGTGTGCATCTCGAGATTCAGATTCGCAAGCTGATCTTGAAGAGCTTGCTTCTCCCTTGAAACCTTGGTTGCCTGAGCAGTCGATTCGGCAAGTTGCTTCTGAAATTGGCTATGAAGGGAATCCTTTTCGCTATTCAGGTTGGACACGAGAGATGTTGCCTCGTCAAGCTGTGCTCGAAGTCGGATGATCGTCTGGTTCAACTGGGTGGCGCTTTCATGAGAAGCCGAAGCCGTGCCGCGAGCCACGTCGGCCGAGCGACGAAGCTCATCCAGTTGTCGTTGTAGGTCATCGCATTCTTTCCTGGCGGCCTCCAACTCCTCCCTAGAGTGTTCGGACTCTTCGTCTAGAGTTGTTTGTAAGACCTCTACCTCGTCCTCGAGTGCTTCCACCTTCTCGGTTTGCGCTTGGTAGTCGAGTTGAGTCTGACGAAGTTCGTCCTGAACCTGCGAAAGCTCATTGCGAAGATCGTTGAGCAAGGCTTGTCGGGATTCGAGATTTTGCTGGAGGCCCTCAACCTGCCGACTTAGTGATGCTTGCTCGTCCCTGTGGCGCTGGGCTTCACTTTCCAGCGCTTCTTGCAACCTTGACTCTTTCGAGGAAAGATTGCCCTCTGCTTCACGCAGCTTCTCAACTGTGCGCTCCAATCCGGCCGCCTTTTCCTCCGCCCGCCTCCGTTCTGTCTCCAACGTGTGGCGGTCCGTTTCCCACTTTTCGCTGTCATTGTCGTAAAGATTATCTTTCTCGCGGATCTCGGCCTGAAGGTCCGAGATTTCGTCGTTAAGCCTGTCAATTTCACCCCTGTACTGACCCCGAATGTTACGCTCAATCTCAAGGGCGTGATCCCTCTCCTGGGCAAGACTCTCTTCTAATTCTTCGACAGACCTTTGCAGGCGATTCACGTCGCGTTGAAGAGAAGCAGACTCGCTCGTCAAGGCGTCTTGCCGATCTTGTAGTAGGTTCTTCTCGTCAAGTCTTGACTTTAACTGGCTTCGAAGATCTTCCATTTGAGAAAGCAGGGATTGATGCTCTCGGTCAGAAAGGGCTCTCTCCTGACGACCCTCCTGCGCGACAGCCTTCAATTCCTCCTTTTCCTTGATGGCATCGGAAAGTTGTTTCTCGATCCTCTCAAGCTGCACCTGATGGTTCCGGTCAGCAGTTTCGCGGTTACGCTGGTTTTCTCTGGCGGTGACTTTGAGGTCGTCGTTCTCGTTGACCATGTCGGAAAGCTGCTTCTCGAGGTCGGCAAATCTCGCATCTGCCTCTTTTAGTTCCGCTTGCAAGTGCTGGAGTTTCTCTTCCTTCTGGCGTGACAGGCCCTTGGTTATAACAGATTTGTTCGCCAATTCCTCTTGTAGCTCCTCAAGATCTCCCCTGGCCTGTTCCTTCTCCGCAACGGCTTGGGTGAGCTTGTCTTTCATGTCGTCGACTTGCTCTTCCAAGCGGCGTACGTTCGTTTCCAAGTCGTCGATGGTGTCCCTTGCTTCGTCCAGGTCATTGCTTGACTGCGCTTTTTGCTCAAGCTCAATCATCCGTCGTTGTGTGTCCTTCATCTTGTACTCCATCTCTTCAAGCTTAGATTTCAGGTCGTCGATCTCATCTTCGTGTTCGCCAATGGTCCGGTCTTTCTCGCGGATTTCGGCCTCCAGGTCGCCCACTTCGTCCTGCAGCCTGTCTAACTCGCCCTGATCCTGTTGACCTTGACGATGCTGGCGCTGCGCGTGCTCTAGGTCAGCCTCTCTATCCTCCAAAGCTTGCTGCAGGCGTTCTATTTCGGCGAGCTGCTTTTGGTCCGCGTATTTCTTCTTGGCTCTTTCCTGTAGCTCCATCATCTGTTGACGGTAGCTCTCGAGGTCCTTCTCCGCAGATGTGAGATGCTTTTTGTACTTGTGGAGCTCCCTTTGCATCGTCACCTTATCGACCTTGAGCTCGGTATTTTCCTTCAAAGCCGCCTCGCTGAACCCAGGGCCGGCTTTCCGCAGGGCTTCTTCGAGGAAGTGAATCTTTAACTTGAGGCCGAAATTTTCCTTCTCGATCTTATCGATTACGTTCTCCTGCTCTCGCAGCGACAATTGATTGCCATCTTGCAAGGGGCCTTTGGTGTCTCTTCGCGGTAGTACGACAAGCGGTGTGGAAGCAGTGCTCGTACTGTCGACCTCGGGGAGGGGGGTGCGGTCCGCGAAGGACCGCGAGTGGTACATAGAAGTATCGATGTTTGGAATGGGCGTCATATCCTCGTCAATTTTATTGAGCGCAGGAGTTTTGGGCACCGCGCCATTCTCTTTGCCGAACCCACGGCGAGCGCTGTTTCGTGTTGCGGACTTGAGCATTGGGGTAAATTCGGCTCCCCCGAGGCCCGCAGGCAGATTCTTCCGGTCCATGAAGGGAGCGCGACCGCGCGGGGTGCGAAGGTTGATTCCATTTGAACGGCCATTGCGTAATTGTTGTAGCAAATTGTTGTGTTTCGCAGGTGACTGGAAAGACGCTTCCTGTGAAATATCGAAGTCGGGCTGCCGGCTGAGGTATGTCGCATCGCCAATGTTTGTTCGCGGCGTGTCGAGGCCGTCGATACCAGGGTGAACCATCTCTGCCGTGTTCGACTAATAGAGGGGGAAAGGGAAATCGATGCGCAGTTTAGAAATGCGGGATCGTGGTCATGGTCATGACAGTGATCTGCGAGCTGTGTGTCTGCGCAGTACGTGCTGGTGCGAAGCAAGAGAGTGACTACGAGTATATGAGCAAAGCTTCGGTTGTGATAATTCACAGCCCGGTCTGTCGCGGTGGTGAAAGTGGGATTCGTGATGCAACCGAGGGACTACAGGGTGCGCGACCATCCCAGACCGCGTCTTGCTTGGGTCTGTTTATTCAAGTCCTATTTCGGATTAGCGTTGTTAGTGGGGTAAGCGGCTGTTTCCTTCCAATCAGACTCGTTTCTTTCCAATGCCTAACGGTGAGGGTTCACTAGAGTGTTCCGAAATTTCTGCTTTTTCTAAAAAAAGTAGTGCTTTTATATTAGCTAAAAAAAAGCAGGAAAAAACTGCTTATTCATAGCGCTAAGCCTAATTTAGACTACTAAAGGTTATTCTAATCTAATATAACTACTTACCAAAAAAGAATTACTTAAGTTTTAAAACTTCTTATTTATATATTTAAATCTATATACTATAAAAGTATAAATAGCGGGAATTAAACCTATAAGCTCTTATATATATAGTATTAGTAGTATAATATATATTACTATATAATACTTAATTTATATAAATATAAGTAAATAATTATAAACTATATCCTTATTCTTCTTAGGGTCTTAGTTCTTAAATATCCCTACTTTCTATACCTTTCCCTATATATATACCTACCTAGTTAGGCTTAGGGCGCCTACTTTTAGCTAATTAGAGGCCTTAGCGAGGCCTAAGCGAGATATGCTTACTTAAGCCTAAAAAAGCAGTGCTTTGCTTTGCTTAAGCCTAAAAAAGCACGGGGGTGCATTTGCACCTTCGGAACCCTAGTTCACCATCCGTCCCAATCAGTTGCCCCACTTCTGCGGGACGAGGACAAACATCTGTTGTCCCCGTAAACACCTGGCGGGCACCTTATGCCGGCCGCCAAAGCTTGAGACACTTGAGTTGGGAAAGAGACTTCGATTTGTGATGCAACTACTTGTCCTAGAACGGCGCTCACCTATATTATTATCATTTCCTTGGTCCCCAATCCAAGTCACTTTTACGCTCGACCACGTTTCTCCCCCTTACACAAGAAACTTGGCAGCCTAACCTCTCTTCTCGGATACCACCATCAAATTCCCTCCAGTCTACCAAGCGCATTAAGCGGGCGCCAGTATAAGTGTGTCCAAGTCCGCCAGAACTGCGGGCACCCGTTCTGCATCCCCAATTCCGCGCCTATCGCCTGTCGAAGTAAAGGCGTGACGCCTCCACCGCCATGCGTTCACTCGACCAGGTCCCGGATGAGATCCTGCTGCACATCCTTCACTATGTCGCTCCAGAAGACAACTTACGCTCCGTCCACCCCTTATCTAGACGCTTACATCATCTCGCCAACGAGCCCATCATATGGCGATATCACTGTTTGCACGCCTTCAAGTTCTGGCATCCTGATCACCAATTCCACGAGAAGTTACAGCAGCCGGTATCAGAAGCACCGTGGAAGCAACTTTATCTTTCCCGCATGCGAACCAACGCCAGGGCTGCCAGCCTCTTTGAAGGGGTGCTAGCTACCAAGAGTGGCCGGGTGAAGAAGTTTGAGAAAATCTGCCTTCTTGGCAATGACGCCAAAGACTTCCTTGTAGAACAAGCAAGTACGCCTGAGACGGCAGATGATGTGCTGTCTCGGAGGTAGGAGTAGTTCGATAGGAACTGAACACGCCGCTTCTGTCTAACACAACTCCCACTCAGGTATTTCAGTAATGCGATGCTTGCCAGTATCCGTCGTGGCGTCGCCATCCAAATATGGAACGACCTACGCAGCGCCGAAGCAGAAGAAGCATGGAGGTCCAACAGACACCCCAAGGTTGTGCCACGCAGGTTGGAACGCGCTCTTGCTGCCTTCGACATGTTTCTCATCCCAGACGACGAGGGTAACGTAGACGATGTAAAGCATCTCTTTTCCGCATTCATGTACATCTTTTGACGTAATCGCAGGTTTCAAATGCACTCGATGAGTTGGCAGCTGAATTCAGCAGCGCTCACCCTCAATTCGACGAACTTTGCGTTCGGGAGAAAGCGCTGGCTCTGAACAGGTGGCTGAGGTGCAAAAACTTAACCGGCATGAACAATCCGGAGACCAACTATCGCAACCTGAGAAACTGTCTCATTGGCTACGCGTTACGTGATGAGACTCATCAATCACTCCCAATGGTTTCGGCTGCAATGTTTTGCTGCATTGGAGAAAGGCTGGGCCTCAACGCTCACTGCTGCGCATTACCTGGACACGTGCTTGCCATGGTGTTTGCTACAGAAGGAACAACACTTGACGGATCGAGGGTGATGAATACCGAGAAGCCCCTCGAGAGAATGTACCTGGATCCATACGGACTCGACGACGAGTTCAACAAAGGTAACCTTCGACACTTCGTATCGCAAGTCGGATGGCGCAGCTTAGATGTTGACACGATATCACCGGCGGCGGTGTCGACTATGATTGGAAGGCTAGCGCACAATATTCGACACACGAATCTCTTCATGAGCTCCCAGAATGTGTCAATTGAGAGGCTGGCTGGGTTAAGCACTGGTACAGCTCTTCAGAACTTGGAGTTGTCTGTATACGCTGCTGCATGGGCAACTACGTTACTCGATCCAGGTGCCTTTGTTGACGTCACTCCACACTTCGCACTTCGTTTCAACCTCCTACGCTTCGACGATGCTTGGATAGTGGAGAAGATATACATCACTCGCCCGCAACCTCAAGGCGGAGTTTTCGTAGCGGCACCTAACCCCGAATACATTCTCCGGCTCATTAGAAAAGTAGACGAGCAGCAACCCGTACTTCGGGATGCACAAGACCGTCTTGAATTCAAGACTGGTCATGTCGTTCGTCATGGCCGGTATGGATTTGTGGCAGTGGTGATCGACGGAGAGGTGCTGAACACAGGAACTATCCTCTATTACAGGTTATTGTAAGTGTTTACAGAGGCCTCCTAACGCAAAAACTGACCCCGGACTAGGACACCTCCGAATATGCAACGAAACTTTCCTCTCGTCAAAGCCTCAAGCCTGGAGCTGGTTCGTGATCCCGAAGAAGCGGCTGCCGCAACGTTTCAAGACACAGGACTTTTTTTCAAGCGTTTCGACCGCGAAACGTGCAGATTCATCCCTGCCAACGAAGAAGTGGTGTACACACCACTGTAGACACAGGATGGCCTGAGTTCATAGACTCAAACTAGAACTTGTATTACTCGCCATGGTGATCAGTGCTCCTCTGCTTCTCGAGTACACAACGGGTAGTGTCTTCCTGCATCGGACCTGTGTTAAGACGCGCTCCCTCGCTTCTGCCCATCCAACGGTGTAATTGTGCTTGAAAACGCGAACGCCAAAGAAGCAGTGCGACGCAAACTTTTCGAGACTTTTGCCCACTCCAACTCCCGGCGCAAAACCATCTCAAGAGTTCGAGGTCCAATTAAAAAGCACGCCATGATCAGCGAGTTTCTGTACCCAGCAGTGAATCGCCTGTGTATGATCCTTCTTCCGCCCCTGCACGCGATCCTCGTCTTCCTTCTCAGAGGCAATCTCTGCGTTGTACTCCCCTATCTGTGACTTCTGCTGCGTAACTAGTTCGCTGTACAGCTCGAAAAGCTCCATCATCTCTAGGGATGGGTTCTTTGCCTTCCTTTCGAAATTTGGGTCAATCTGCGCTCGTTCAATGTCTGCGGGTTTGATCCCGAAGCCAGAGATCCTCTCGCGTTCGTCGCCCCTCAAAGGCTGCTCGTTGCCATCAATCAGATCGTCCCATCCGGCTAAACCTCTCGTACGGCGGCCCAGAAGTTCGAACGATCGGATAGAGCTAGCAAGGCTCTGGGAGATGGAGGCGAGCGGGCTCTTACAAACTGCTAGGAGGTTGAACTGGAGAGCGCTCTCTTCGAACTGGAACATACGTGCTTGGATTTCGGGACGGACGATGTTGGTCCAATGAACGCCGTCCACAAGCGGCCCAAGGCAGACTGGCCGAGTCTTCATTCCATCCAGTTCCCACACCGAGCCATTAGCCGGGACATAGGCAATAAAATGGAAGCCAGACTCGGAATCGATCCTCTGCTTCTTCGTCTTCTTTTTGGAAGGCGCTCTCTGCTTCTTCTTTTTAGACTCACCGGCTTCGTTCTCCAGGAAAAGATCCGCGTTTAGGTGGTCCATCCTGCGGGTAAAAGAGTTATGGACGGAACGGATGAAAGTATTAGAGCTAAGAGCATGGCCGCGGAGTGGTGTGCTGAGACGTTTTGTAGCAGCCTTGAATTCCTCAAGCTTTTGCCCAAGATCAATGTCGTCGCTGTTCATCAAGATATTGGTCAATGCGACGGTGGCACACGCGTTATCTGTTGTCTGCGACCTAATTAGCCTTGTATCACCGTAGTTGGATATGAAGATGCAAACCTGATTGGCAAACCAGAGGTCGCGACCATCAACCACTTCGTCATCTTGGTAAGCCTCCGGAAAGTACTGGTAAAGGAAAATGAACCCGAAAACGGGCTGTGGAAGCGTGGCCACATAGTCCTCGTCAACAGAGAATACTTCCTGTACCTTGACATCCTTGACACCCATCTCACGAAGCATGGCATTGAAGAATGCCTGAAATATTTCCTGTTAGCAACACTAAGAGTAGTATAGGCCCGACATAGCTTACCGGTTCAGATTCAACCTCACACCATCCTTCCCATTCCTGCAGCTCTTCTTGATCAATCGGTCGTAAGGCCTCACGCAGTAGGAGCCAAGGATCTCTAACCCCCTCAGCTGCGGCGGCACTCGTTGCAGCAGACGCTGCCTCGGTTGCCTTACGTTTCGGGTTTCGCCGGGCGTTGTTCGTCGTGTGGTCGTCCATGTCTGCGGTGGGAGATTCCTTCCTCTTTTTGGGACGACCACGTCGTGCGGCAGAAATCTTCGCTAGACCAAAGTTGCGATTAGCCCCCTGGCTGCTCTCGATAGCGTAGACTTCGCCTTCGGCTGTTGACGCTTGACACTTGCCGAAGACCCGTGGAGGCGTGGCTTCTTTAGCAACTGCGCCCAGTCGTGACACGCGACTTCGCATTGGTCGTTCGGCCGTAGCTGGTTTAGATGGTGCCAACATCGTCTTGAGCGGCAATTTGCTGGTGCTGTCTCAACTGAACAATGCTGAGGAGGTGATAGATATGAGGCAGGCGCTCTGCGAGGAGTATGTGGTGTTTGGGCGATGGCAGGACGATTACGAGGACGAGAAGGCGTAAGAATGGCCTTGGTCACGGTACTTGGGGTGGTCTGGAACTTAGGCCAAATTATGAAGGGAAGTTTGAAAACTTTACCTTGCGAATTCCGACGAAACCAAAGGATTGTGGCCCTTCTGATGAAACGAATACGTCTTTGATTAAGGAAAATGGCTGCAAGGAAAGCGGCGGGGACGCCATGAGAGACAAAGTAGTTGGTTTGGAGTCGATTAGAGGCGACACGGTTACCTAGTAAAAGAAACCGGGCCACGCTGATGGCCATTGACTGGATGGAATCAAAGCAGATATTCTTGGAAAGAAACCCAGTAGGACATTGTAGCTGACATCCTTGATCATGCGTACAAAACTACCTACTAGTTTATAGAGAAAGAAAGGTTTATCCAAACGTACCTTACATACGGTATTAGTATCAGTCCGCACAGTTGCCCACCGCGGAAAGAGTCCCTCTTGTCTTACCTTGGTCAGTATTTATTCACTAGTTGATGAGAATCGCCCGGAATCTTGCAACGGTTCAGCGTCGCGTCGAGCAATGGTCCAAACCCATAATGGGACCGGGGATGTATGCAATGGATAAGTTGCTGTTCACGGGTTGACTGAGAGGACGGGAAGGTGACCTCAATCTTGTTGGGGCCGACTCAAGCTGGGTCGTCCGCAACTGCCTCGCTGGAAATTAAGTACGCAGCATTCGCACAGGCAGGTAAACTACCACCCTCTGCCTGCAAACAGCTGTCATCCTGTTAGTATTATAGGACGGATCCACATACAGATAGCCAGCCCAATCATATTACGCCTCGTCATAGCAAGTGGGTGCTGTTGCCAGGCGCGTTTGGACGTGACGAGCATTCACAGGAAATTTTGAAGCTCTAGGTTCTGCAGCCACCTTCTACAGCTTCACGACGCCAAGAATAGCTTGCGTTGCTGGGCAAGCCCCTTTCTGCTACCTCACGGCCTTCTCCGACATAATCAGCCGGCCTCTGCTATATACAGGCGGAAATACTGAACATCTACCATCGTATGAGGCACTCCTAAACACGGCATGCGATGAGCGCCACTCCGAGACAGCGGACTGGTGGTTTTCCACAAACACCAGCGACTGCGGCACCAAGCAGATCCCGTCGACAAGACCCCGGTCCGAACTCATCAATTTCTTCGCAGCAATCCACGAGAACATCCTCACTCCCCCTCGCTCCCGAAAATGCGAGCCGAGGCGCCCCTCTGTCCGAGCCCGTCATCCCCTTGACCATCCTCGACGCACCGCAACAACGATTTTATGCCTGTGCGATATACATTGGTCTGATAGCATGGAGGTTCTACGACTGGCTCAAGCTCGTCGAGAACGACGATACTTCGGCTTGGCTCTTTTTGAGATGGGTCTTCATCGACTTTGGATTTCTCTTTGGTCTTCCTGAAATGAGGATACCTTGGCTGGAGATGTCGCAACCCGTTGTCATGGTCATTTTCCTCTTCCATGCCTTCTTCAACTTCATGTTGATGTTCAACATTCCTGTACGTCTTGCCAAATCCCATTCATCCTTAGAAGAAGAAAAAGAAGAAGGAAAATCCCCTGCTGTCGAACTAACGCAAGGAAAGCTTCCATTACAACCATGGCTAGTAGGCTTTCTGAAGGTCTTTTACGACCGAGAAGTAGCCGTATCGGAGCATACGGTCAAGGTTTCGAGTCTATTGCATAACCACTCTTTGATCATGGGAAGGCAGATCATCAACATCTTGCCAGAAGGGTAAGGATCTCCTTACAACTCATTTCATCAATGCAATTAACACATAATAGGTCTGCGGTGCTGAACTTCGAGCAGATCCCATTCTGCATTGGCGAAGATCGCGACGCCGTTAAATTGCCTATCCAGTTCAACTCGACCATTCCAGCTGAGATGGAGCTCATTCGGATTGATCTTGACACCAACCAGGAGGAAACGATTAAGTTATCTAGTCGTGAGGTTAAGAAAATTGCGAAGCAAATCAAGGATCAGACGGTGGACTCTAGCTCAACCGCTGTTGCTATCGAATACTCAGTCAAGAAGATTGGAGTCTACCGCCTCGGCAAGGTTTTGGACGAGTACAAGTTAGAGGTTCAACGTGCCACTAAGGATACCTACGTTGTCCCTTGTCCAAAGGCAGCCTTCCGAACGCTCGACAGTACTGGCCGTTGTATCAGAGACCTATCCGACTTCGTCATCGACGTCATTGGTACACCGCCCTTGAAGATCCAGTACAGCCGAAGGATCAACGGCAATGACCGCAGCTTCCACTTCCAAAGCCTGCAGCCAGATGACCATAACTCGCCTTTGCTGGGATCGCCCTCTTCACAGCTCGCTCTGGCCAACGACGACGATACATCTTGGGTCAATTCGCAGTCAGTGGCCGTACGACTCAATGAAACCTTAGACTCGGCAGGAGAGTGGCAGTACGCTGTGGATGAGGTTCAAGATGGCTTCGGCAATGTGCAAAAGTATATCCAATCTGCCGAGGAAGCCGACTTGCGACCTCGTCCAGCTTATCTTGTCCGCAACTTCCACGTCAAGCAGCGGCCCAAGGCTAGCTTGAAAGGTTGCGACTTGCGGAACCCAATCAAGGTGGCTAAGGAACGTAAGGCAAAGCTGCCAATTAGTTTCTCGATACCTGAAAAGGCCCCCGGGGACACTTCGCACACCTTGACATGGATTTTCTCGCCCATCGATAGTTTGACGAACAGTGGGGACCACGGCGACAAGGTATCAGTCGTTTCTTACAATGCCAAAAACTCTCACGATAAGCCACATGTTCAGGAACCTGGTCTGTACACACTCAAGTCCGTGGTCAGTGGCTCGTGTGAGGGTGAGATCCAGGAGCCTTCATCATGCCTCTTGCTTAACCCTCTTGAGCCCCAACTCTCGCTTCGCGCAGAGGAAATTCCCGACAAATGTGCCGGCAACTCAGTCGGCCTTCGGGTGGACTTGGATCTTATTGGGACCCCGCCATTCCAAGTGCGATACGATGTCATCGACCAAAATGGTCACGTCAGAAGGGAGCGAGTCGATGTCAATGGTCTGAGACAGCAGATCGAGCTTAGGCCCACAGCAGCTGGCCACCACAAGTATATCTTCAAGCAAATCGACGATGCGATCTACAAAGACCAGCCTCTCAGCGGTCCAGGCATGGTCTTGGAAACGGACGTCAAGCCAGCAGCTTCCGCAGTTATTCAGCATCCTACGGGAGCCATGAGTGCCTGCCTTGGGGAGCAAGTTGAGATTGAAATTTTACTGCTGGGTGACACCCCCTTCTCGTTGGAGTGGGAGCTTGTCCATGATGGCAAGCGCAAGGCTGAACGTATTACCGACATCCAGGACCCAGCTTACAAAATAAAGACGAAGGCCCTAGCCAAGGGTGGCGAGTACACTCTCGCACTCAACAGTATCCAGGACAAGTCCGGCTGCAGAACATTCCTGAAAGACGAGCTTAAGGTCTCTGTCAGACGGCAACGGCCTAGAGCAGCATTTGGCATGATTGAGAACAAACGAAGTATCATGGCAGTGGAGAACACCAAGGTTGATTTGCCTCTGCGGCTTCAGGGTGAAGGTCCTTGGACCGTGTCTTACAGAAATGTTGATGCTGGCGATGAGATTCTCAGGAAGACTGCACGAAACGCGAACGAGATCCTTCCCGTTAAGTTGCGTGGCACTTACGAAATTATCGACGTCTCGGACAGTTGTCCGGGAACTATTGACCCCCAGGCATCTCGATTCGAAGTGGGCTGGTATCCTCGTCCTGAACTCACTTTGGTGCAAACCGACACGATCACCTCGGAGGCAGCGGCATTTCTCAAGCGTGATGTGTGCGAAGGCGACATCGATTCTTTTGAGGTCAATTTGAAGGGTAAGTTAATCACCTAGGCACGTTGAACTTGCCATCTAATACATTTACAGGCTCCGCACCCTACCGTGTCGAATACGATATTCGCCACAAACCCTTCGCTGGTTCTGGCTCCGGGAAGGGCTCTGGTTCAAACATCCACAGAGAATTCGACACTGCACTCAACAAGGCGTCTATAGGCTTGGATACCTCTAAGCCTGGAGAGTACACGTACAGGTTCTCCGCTTTGGCAGATAATCTCTACAATAGCGACCGAAACTCGCATTCTCTGACTTTGAACCAAAGGGTCAACGCCAAACCATCCGCCTCCTTCATCAAGCCTGGTCAGTCATTCAAGTACTGTAAGACAGAGCAGGACAGCGAGGATACGATCCCGATCAAATTGGAAGGCGTCGCGCCCTTCTACGTCGAAATCGAAATCAAGCATCACAGTGGCACCGTCCCTGAGACCTACAGAATTCCATCCATCCAATCGAACTCGTACGGAATCCATATTCCCAGACAGCATCTGCGCCTTGGAATTCAGCATGTCCGAATCCGCGAAGTTAGGGATGCTCGTGGATGTCAGAAGAAGTTCGAGATTGGTGCGCCAACTGTGCAAGTTCATCTCTACGATGCCCCAGCTATATATCCCCTGGAAAGCCGAGGAGACTACTGTGTCGGCGAACGCATCGCCTACACGCTCTCCGGCACGCCTCCTTTCGAGATCTGGTACGACTTCCAGGGCCACCAACGTAAGGCCAAGTCTAGTACAACCAATTTTCGTCGCATCGCCGAATCCCCTGGTGACTTCACCATCACCTCCATCTCCGACAAGGCCTCAGAGTGTCGTGCCTCTGTCGACCTTACCAAGAAAATACACCCTCTTCCCGCCGTCAAGATCAGCCGAGGCCGACAGACTCGCGTAGACATTCACGAGGGCAATGAAGTCGAGATCCTATTTGAGTTCTGGGGAACGCCGCCATTCGAGTTCACCTATACCCGTAGCTCCAACGCCAAGAAGAATCAGAAGAGTGTAGTCCTCGAGACTCGACACGACGTCTCTTACGAAAGCAGCAAGATCGTCCGCGCGAGCCAAGAAGGCACGTACGAGGTGGTGGCTATCAAGGATAAATTCTGCGCCTTCTCCACGCAACAGGTTGCCGAGAGCAGCAAGGATCAGAAGATGCTCCAGTACTAGATGACGTCAATGAATTCGGGGATTTGTTTTCACACTGCGGGTACAGGCTTGGTCAAAGAAGTGGGGAGGGAGGTAACGTTTGTGTATACGTGCGTGTTGGTGTGCATAGGCATTTTATATCATGGCATGGCGTTTCATCGAGGGGAACCAGGTTGAATAGGACTATAATCAGCATGACCAAAGAAATTTCTTCAAGTAGGCATCTTCGTTTCCTAACTATGACAAGAAATAGCGAAGTAGGTAAACTTGGTGACCGATGCAACTTTTGCGAACTACTGTGGCACGCTATGCCAATGTATTCCACCCAACGTGCTAAAGTACTTTGTACATTTTAATTCAAGTCTTTATGAGGTGTCCTCTATCTTCTTGATCAGGTCACCACCCACCCTCGCAATTTCCAGCAAGACGGCGGGCTTGTTGACCTCTACGACATCGCCATCCTCCTCCTCTACACTCCGAAAGTTATACGGCAAACCGACGCGGAAGTTCTGCCTCCGCAACCGGGGCTGCCAGATGGCACCAATAACCGCGTCTTCAGGCGCGCCGTGGAAGAAGATGAGAGTGTCCTCGTACGCCGCCTCCAACTCTCTCAGCAAGATAGTAGCCGGGGGTCTGCTGAGCGGCAAATGCACTTTGCCAGTCCGCTCGTCCAAGTTCTTGAACATAGAGTGGCGCGTGCCGACCTCCGACGCGGCATCCCGGACAACGCGCTTCAGGGCGGAAGTGGAAAGATGAATCAGTACGTCGTAGTCACCCAACGAGGGTTGGAACAACTGCGCGACGTCCAGAGCAATGCCCTGCTCTCTGATGAGCTTACTAGCGGCCTTGGTGAGTCGCGTCGTGCGGGTCGCGAGGAGTTTGGAGGGACCGTGGCGGGTGTAGGCTAGTCCCGCATGATCGTGCGGTGTTGCGACGAAGAGCACAACGTGGTTCATGTTCGGATCGCGAGCACGCCAGGCTTCCATGTGTTTCTGTACAACAGAGCGATCGTCGGCAGACAGGTCGTCCGCGGAGTCAACGACAAGAGGCTCATCGCGCCAATCCCAGCGAGAGAGGAAAAGTATGGTGCGTAGGAAGCCCGACATGGCGCTTGAAGGGGTTCTCCAGGGGTGCGGTTTCAGGAAGACGCGCAGAACAACGAGCTCGATGAGTTCTTCGCTCACATGTCCCGCAAGCTTGTGTACGTTGAACCAGTGCTTCACGAGACGTATTGTCGTGGACAGCGTCGTGTAACGGTTGCAGTAAGTCGCAATTGTCTGCGTGTGCAGGGGCAGGTGCTTGTATCGCCAATTCAGCTCGAAAAGTGCCTCTTCAGCGTCCCCTCTGGTTTGCGGATCCAAGGTCTTGTTCTTGGCTAGTCTATCGAGGAGAGTCTCCTCCAGCTCGGCAAAGATTCGCAGGCGGAAAGCGGCCCCGTTGTCATAGATGATGTCTAGGTAAGCCAGGTTGTCAAAATCGCGTGTTGCATTATCGCGGCCCAGGCTGGTTGTGATGTTGTCGTTGACAGCCTTTAACCTTCTGTCGAGATCGAGTAAGAACTCAATCTTGGTCTCCTGAATGGCGACAAGATTTTCAGGCCACTTGCTAGACGCTTCGAAATACAAGTTCACATCCATAGGTGGAGGCGTCTTCTGCAAGGCGGCGAATGGAGGGTTGATGGACGAAGATCGAAGTTCGGGGACTACGGGTGACAGCTGTCTAACTGATAGTGGCAAATCTTCCAGGCCACGGATGTCGGACTCCAGGGTGCGGAACGCCTTTCTGGCAGCCTCGAATGCGTCCTTGTCGAGAGGAGAGATGTCCAGGGATGAGGGGAGCTCAGCATCGTGAAAGCGCAAGTCACCAGGGCCCAAACTCAAGTGACGTTGAAGGATGTACCGGACAATTTCCCCGCAGATGCTGGCCGCGGTCTTGTTTGTCCACAGTACGCACTCAAGGATGCTGCCGTCCTGGAAACGACGAAGCTCGGCCTTGTCACCCCAGAACTTGCGGAACTTGGCTGCTTCCTTCTCGAGCTCGGCCGAGGGACCGTATTCCATCACGCGGCCCATGTTCACAGGGTCAAAGATGATGCCAACCTGGATTGTAGCATTGTCGCGAGGTTCCTTTCCGGTAATAGGCCAAGATACAGGGTCCTGAGTTTGGAAGTGGATTAACTGCGACCTGCCTTTCAGAGCTTTTTTGAGCACTGCGTTTGCCTTGAAGCTGAGGTCAAACACTGCGCCGCGTCGATCGGTGCTGTCGCTCCTCGAATGGCTGTCAACGTTCCGGATCTCGAATATGGCGTCGAAGAGTTGCAAGGGCATGTCTGTCTTCGTGATGAATACAGGTTCGAACTGGTCCGCCAGCGGCTCGTTCAAACCCTCCATAGTAGTGCACGCATGGAAGTGAAGCAGACTTGCTGACCAAGGGCTCATCTTGTACAGGATATTGACTTCCCGGTCGGGATCGAACAAGACAGGCCCACTCTCGCGAATGACGTCGGTTCCCGGCCTGTAGGTGCCAAACACGAAGGGCTTTTTGGAGAACTCGGTCGACGCAAGGAATTGAACAGTGGCCTTGAACAGCTCCGTACTGCTCAGCGCGGAGGACAGGGCTGGCTGGCCATCGCGTCCACCCGTCTGCAGCAGGAGCGCCATCATGATAGCCCACTCGAAGTGACCAAAGCCGCCCCGAGAAAGAGAGCTCCCCAAGCCCCGCTGTTGAAGCCAAATTCGTCCCAGTATGCAAGCATCGGCGAAGGCAGCGCATTCAGTCTTGGCGCGGGCCAGGACGCGAAGGTAGGTGATAAAGGTTTCCTCGGCCTTGAGTGTCGAGTTGTAAAACGGAGTAGCAGTGGTTGCGTCCTTAGAGGTCTCGACCTGTCCATTGCGGTTGCTGCCGGCTGCCGGATGGAGTTTTGTCTTAGGAAAAATGCCTTCAGGAGCACAAGGAATAATTCGAATGACGTAGTCTGCCTTAGACGGTTTCTCGTCGCTAGCCTCTTCGGAGCCTTCAGTCGGTTTAATGGACAGGACCGGCAAAAGGGTGTTTCCATTCAGATACTCGAATTCCAGATCGGCGGAGGACCCCAACTCTTCGCGCAAATGGGCCGCGATATTGGCAACGTAGTACGCCCTCCTGTAGAAGTAGCGCATGTTCTGGTGGTCTTTCTCTTGAAAAAGTGAAGCGGGCATCTGCACAATCATGTCCACGCCCTTGTTGGCCTGGGCCTTGACCATGGTCCTCGACACATAGCTACCGACGACATTGCAGGCGGACGGCTTTTCGTAGGAGAGCTTATAAGGGGCATCGTCGGCGGGCTTCGGTTCGGGATAGGGGATCTTGAAGCGATGCGTCTTCTGGAACTTGCGCGTTGCTTCGGCGATCTGTGACATTAATCAACAATTGCGTCGCGATCAATCAAGAGGGGCAACCAACGGGAACGGGGCCATGGGACTCAATGCCGTCAATCAGGTTCTTGAGCTTGTGCAGAAGAGTATCTGCGCCATCTAGAGCCTTTGCGTAGTCGACCTTCACCTCTTTCAGAAGTTCGTCTGTCTGGAGAACGAAAGGGCTAGCCGTCGGAATGTTGGTAGAGCTCCTCGAGTCGCCCTGGTGGGAGACCTTGCGTCTTTTTGGACTTTGCTCCATGTTGGTCGATTAGTTTATCAGAGAGCCCAAAGGAATTTGGTGCAAGGGGGCAGCTCAATTCGTGACCGGCAAGCGCATAAGGTAGGCTAAGACATGCGCAGCAGCACGACAATCTCGACACCCATCAACACACGAACCGCGATACTGGTAAATTTTTCGAAGCGTGGGGCAGCGATAAGAGGTGGGAGAAATTTTATCCCTGACCGACCGTCCGATAAGATATGTTGCGTAAGTGCGGCCCCACTAATGTCTCTCAGTGCAGCTGCCCCAGATATGCATTCGCTTGGATTGCCCTGGTCGGTTCGACAGAAGTGGCACTTGCTCTTTGTCAATTGGGATAGAGATTCAATGGATCCATTGCTTATCTCAATGGATGACCTTGCAGTTCCAATTGAGCATTTTCGCCTAGAAGTTCCCATGAGCCGTTCTGCCTGCGACAACCGAACTTGAGTCCCCAGAAAGCACGAACCCCCTGGAACAGCGGAACGGTTCGGAAACTCTCCATAGGCATCGGATGGAAACCAGGAGCCCAGCCTTCTGAATGCCGGAGCCGGAATACTGACCGGAAACTAAAGCACGGTAAGATCGGACACCGACAAAGCTATTCATCGTAGATGCAACTAGGGACGATCGCCGGTATTGCATTGACGAGACAAAGCACTGAGCGCATGTTTACTGGGTATCATTACTCGGTGGAAATTTGGATCAATCGTATGTGCACAAGCTCAGGTAGAATACGACCGCAGGAGAATCGCGAGGAGTAGTTTTCGGCAGAGCCTTCGGCAAACGGCGCCGCTTGCCGATTCGGACCGTACCGTACAAAGATACTACAATCAATGCCACCAGTAACTCATTTCAAGACCGGTATCGGCATACACAATATTTTACAAAATTATACAATACAAGAAAAAATACCTACGTACCAAGCAGTCAATAAGGTCCGATCTAGTCGAGTGCATTCCAAGCCGTGATCCAGACTTCATGCCTGCGAGGCGCCGCACTGAAGCAGAATTGCGTTTGCGGGGTTCGAATGGGGGAAGCTCCTTCAAGGTTGGTTCCCCCAAACTTCTTCCAAAGCCCCAGGGCCCAAGCGCCGAAACGTTTAGCCCCGCCACTTTCCGAGTCGCGGAATCCGAGGGGGGAGGCCAGTCCATGGGAGGGTCCAGGGATAAGGTGCCTACAGAAGAGCTTTGCGACCCTGGTGCTGGTGCAGCTCGCACAAGCTCACCCGCAAATCCATCGTCCGTCTTCCTGTTGCCGAGCTCAGTCCCGAAGGGGCGAGCAGCATACACACCCCATACACTAAATAGAGGGCCCTGGGATTTCCACGGCGACAGGCGCATTGCTGCAACTCACGGGCTTGGGAACCTAGCTGCAATAAATTGTTCCGGGACCCCTCACTGAGCATCTCGTGATGTCGTCCTCTTCCTCTCTCTTCCCAAATTGCTTCGTGTTTGTACTGCTGGTTCTATGGGAGCCTCCCTCTGCCTTGTTATTGATTTGTGAAGACCATCCTCGGCCCTCCCAAATCTGACGCCAACTGCCCTTCGTCCTTGGTAATCCCGATCATAGCCAAACCTGCCTACTCGCGATGCCTTCAGCAGCTCTGTGTGCGCGCTCTCTGAGAGCTTACGCCCGTCATGGCTCCAACGTACGTGAATCGGGTTTCTTCGGATTCTAACCATAATCTTCGTACCATACTGACCTGGCCGCCAAACAGCACACCGCGATCCTCGCCCGTGCATTCTCGGCGACGGCAAGGAGGCCAGAGATCAACAAAGTCTACCCTTCAGCAACTGAGGCTCTCAAGGACATGAAGCCCAACTCCACGCTCCTCTGCGGTGGGTTCGGTCTTTGTGGTGTTCCCGACACCCTGATCAACGAGGTTCTCCAAAAGCCCGAGGTTACTGGCATTACCGCCGTCTCTAACAACGCCGGTACCGACACCTCCGGTCTTGGCAAGCTGTTAAAGACCAAGCAGATCAAGAAGATGGTGGCCAGCTACATTGGCGAAAATAAGACCTTCGAGAAAATGTATCTGACTGGCGAGATTGACCTGGAGCTGACGCCTCAGGGCACGCTAGCCGAGCGCTGCGCCGCTGGTGGTAAAGGTATTCCGGCCTTCTACACTCCCGCCGCCTTCGGCACGGTTGTCCAGACTGGTGACCTTCCCCTGAGGAACAAGCCCGACGGCACTCCTGACCAGTTCTCTTACCCCAAGGACGTCAAGGTCTTCAATGGCAAGTCCTACCTTCTCGAGGAGAGCATTGCCGGTGACTACGCCTTCGTGAAGGCTTACAAGGCCGACAAGCTCGGAAACTGCCAGTTCCGCCTGGCTGCCAACAACTTCAACGGAGCCATGGGTCGCAACGCCAAGATGACCATTGTCGAGGCCGAGCACATCGTCGAGCCTGGTGAAATCTCCCCCGAGGCTGTTCACCTGCCTGGCATCTACGTCAAGCGCGTCATCCAGAGCACCGCCGAGAAGAATATTGAGAAGTTCACCTTCGCCAAGGATGAGAACGACCCGGATGCTAAGAAGGCTCTCGGCAGCGGTGACACCGCCGCAAAGCGTGAGCTCATCGTCCGCCGCGCCGCCAAGGAGTTCAAGAACGGCATGTACGCCAACCTCGGTATCGGTATGCCCATGCTTGCTCCTGGTTTCGTCGGCCCCGAAGTCGAGGTCCAGCTGCAGTCCGAGAACGGTATCCTGGGTCTCGGCCCCTATCCCAAGAAGGGCAGCGAGGACGCCGACCTTATCAACGCCGGCAAAGAGACTGTCACCCTCAAGCCTGGTGCCGCCGTCTTCGGCAGCGAGGAGAGTTTCGGCATGATCCGCAGCGGTCGCATCAACCTCACCATTCTCGGCGCCATGCAGGTCAGCTCTACTGGTGACCTCGCCAACTGGATGTTGCCCGGTAAGGTCAAGGGTTTCGGTGGCGCAATGGACCTTGTTAGCAACCCGAGCGCCACCAAGGTCGTCGTCACCATGGAGCACACCGACAAGAAGGGCAACCCCAAGATTGTCAAGCAGTGCGCCTTCCCTCTGACCGGCCGCGCTTGCGTGTCAAGAATCATCACTGAGCTGGTGAGTAACCAAGAGATGCACATCCCCTGTCTCCCGACATGACTAACACACGGATGACAGGGTGTCTTCGACGTCGACTTTGCCCACGGCCTGACGCTGATTGAGATTGCGGATGGTGTCACGGTGGATGAGATCGAGAGCAAGACTGAGGCCCCCTTCAAGGTTGCCGAAGACCTGAAGCCCATGTTGTAAGAGCCTGTACAGAACTTCTTGGATATTAAGTGCGAGGCATATACCTGCTGGGGAGGTTACATCATTGTCATCATCTAGATTACGGCGTCACTTATTGGGGTCAAAGTAAGCCACGAATTTCCATGGAAGAGGAATGTTTCATGAAACGCCACAACAGCTTGCTACAATACCCTTTCTGCTCTTTGTGTAGATCCGCGTGCTGTTTTGCTTCATGCTGAAACGCTTAAAGTGAGATCTCCCACGACTCTGCTCAAATGTATCGGAACCATCCATAATCGACCTACATCTGCCTGCGATTTGGTGTCACTGTGATGTCTCGCTCTGTCCCTCGTGAACCACGATCGATACAAATCCATGATGACAAGTTCAGTGTACTTCGTGACTGTTGTTCAGGATCTCAGGAAGGACTGCAAGATGTCATCGAGCCTTCTTCTCTTCTTCCGATTAGGGTTCAGCCCTGTTTCGACATCCCCAAGCTGTACGTTCGGCTTCATCAATTCTGTGGGCTTCCGCCCCGATCTATGTGTGTTGCCGGCAGTCGACATCCTGTAGAAAGTATATCTTCTTGTAGCGAATAGCCCCCGGCGCACATAGGATACTGCCGGTGTGATGCCAGGCCTGCCGCCGCAATGGCCGAGCTGCAAACACGCCAGAGGTTTAGAGGGAAGAACCAGCTGTTCCGACACGGTCTTTTTTTCTGAAGATATACCCGCAATTTTCAGGTCGGCGTCCTTCGTAAGTTGACCGATGAAAGAATACAGCCAGAACGCCCAAGTCTCGAATGGGAAGCCTTTGCATGTTTGGGCCTCGTAGCCCGGCACATCCACGTACATGGACAAATTTCTTTTCGCAGAATCTCCAAGATGGTCAAGGAAGGGAGGTGCCTCGTCACCAGGAACGAATCTGATGGCCTGGTTGCTGCCCTGGCAGAAGTTCATCAGCCCTTCGTTGATGTTGCGGGCCAAACCCTGCAGCTGCCGTGGTTTGCTCGCTTCGACCGTGTCGAACAGCATCAGATACCATAACAGAGAATCGTTTGGGCCGTGTTCTGGCTCTGCAACCTCCCAGCCCTCGTCCAAGGCAGCCTCGGGCGCATCAATCCAGTCATCCCTAGCTGCGTTGATATCGTATAGGACTAATGAACGAAACTTTGACACGTATTTGAGCGACTGTGTACTCGTAGATTCATCGCCCCAGAGTCTGAGGATTCTCAAGAGAGGAAATGGGTCCTTCATCTCTGACCAGCCTCTGATAAGACGATCGTCCACGTTGGGAAAGACGGTTCCCATTTCATCGGCGGGTTGGATGATTTCGAGCATAGCAAGATTCTTCAGGTTTGCGAGAGGCAAAAGCTCATTTTCAACAAATGAACAGTTGCCTGCAATGACGAGATGCGACACAAAGTCGAAGGCGGGAGACTGGAGGGGTCTGATGTAGTGACGGAGATCTTCAGTTGGCTGACAAATGTGCTGGCGGTACCGGTATAGGTTCAATGTTTTTTCGTCGTTTTCGGCGAGGAGGAATTTGGAAAACATCTTCCATGCCTGGAAACATACACCTCTGACCAAGCGCATTAGAGCCGCGAAATCTGAGTTCTTGGGCCGGAAGACATCACGAACCTGTTTTCCAGCAGGCGCCATATCCTCCAGATATACCGTCTTGGCAAATCATCGCGAGCGAGATGTTGCTCCGTCACGTCCCCAATGTTCTTTGCCGCGACGTGCATGGCCATGTCGGCCAAAGATCTGGGCCCTTTCCTACCTTGTCCGCCGCGTCCTTTGCGTGGCCGCAGGCCAATTCGTTTTGACCAGTCTCGACCATTCTGGTAGGCGTCCGGAGGGCGCGGAGCCACGGCTTCTCTGTAAACCTGTCCTGAAGATTCATCAAACATTTTGCGTATCCTTTGCCAGTGAACAAATTACTCGGCACACTCGCCCTATGCCTACCACCACGGGACTGTGTTCTATTTTAAGGTGAGATGACGACGGGGAGATGAGGCGGGCATGAGAAGACAGGGCAAGCACACTGTTTGTATGCACTGTACGCGCGAAGTGACCGCAGTGGCCGTCACCCACGAGATGGCAATTGGCAACGCGACAAGGGGAAGTTCCGTCGACGAGGATCTCGCGTCAGCTACATATTGATTCGAGGCCAGTGATGCCCATTTGTGGCAGACATTTTGCTCGTTACTACGAAGGGGCAGGACATCATTCAACAGGAGGTCGCAAAGGGAGAGAATTTGTATCGCCACGAAAATTTCTCTAATTACCAATACAGCCGAAGCTGCCACGGGTTAAAGGGTAAGTGAGCGAAGAAAATGCATCATTCTCTCCTCCTGTTTCCCCTCCAGTCGCATTCATTGATAACGTGAAAGCCAGAGTGAATAAGGAGGATTGTTTTATGATTAGGTGAAGAGAAGACAATAAAAATTGAGAAATCTCAGCCATGATATTGGTTTTCCGAAGTGGACCCGGGCGCACTATTCCGCCGGAAACCGACGAACTCTCGAGGTACCTACCGGCCTGTACCTCAGCTTACCCCTCCGCAAAACCTCATCTTACCCCCTCTACTTTTAGCCGCATAGACCAGTTTTATACCATGACTACAGCATGTTATAAACATATCTTAAGCATGTTATAAATATGTCTTAAGCATGTTAAACATGTCTTAAGCATGTTAAACATGTCTTAAGCATGTTAAACATGTCTTAAGCATGTTAAACATGTCTTAAGCATGTTAAACATGTCTTAAGCATGTTTAAGACATGCTTAGAACATATTTATATAATAATAATACATATATATAAATATATAAGTTAGGGTTAGTTAGGGTTAGTTAGGGTTAGTTATAGGGCTTAGGCTTAGGTTAAGTTAGGGTTATATAACGGTTTATTTTATATAAGGGTTAGAGTTAGTCTAAATATATTTAAAGTATATTTAAAGTATATTTAGAGTATATTTAGAGTATATTTAGAGTATATTTAGAGTATATTTAAAGTATATATAAAGTATATTTAAAGTACATTTAGACTATGAGTTATGTTATAGCGCTAGGTTAGGCCTACCTAAATTTCAAGTCACGTGACTTATAGGTTATATAATTACTAAGCGACTCTTTAGCCTTCTAGGGCTACGCTAGCCTATAGTTAGACTTTTCCCTTTATTAATATAGAATCTACTTAATATAGCGTAATTAAACTATATTAATCTTTACTTATTTACTATTTATAATACTATTTTATATTTATCTATCTATTCTCTAGAGATAGAAGTATATTATCTTAATTAATTATTATTACCCTTATAACTATTAATTAACTAATAAGAATATAATATCTAACTAAGCGCTAAGCTAACTAATCTATATACTTAACTAACTAATATAGTCTATATAGTAGGCGAAAAATATAGGTGAAAATCTATTTTTAGAAGGGTTTCTCCTGAAAAGTAATAAGCCTTTTTATAAAGGTTTATTATATTTAGGTATATTTAATATATTAGTTATATTAAGCGCCCTTAAGTAGGATAACTACGCTAAGCGCGTTTAATATTAATTACTTATATCAGAAGAAAAAGGTATTAATTTTAATGTATAGTATAAAATCTAATTTATACCTCTTATTATAGTAATATAATAATAAGTAAAGCTATACTACTATATATAAATAACCTTAAATAACTTTAAATCCTATCCATTCTATCTAGCTTATATATATCTTACTTTAGGCTAAGGGAGTCTTAGGTATAGTATTAGCTAGCTTTAGGAGGCTAGGGTAGTTTTTATCCTTATTATTAATAATCTCTTTAATAATAGCTAGAAGTTAGTTAATACTAATATTATAAGTAATAGCTAGCTAGGCATTATCTTAGTATTACTCTAGGAACTAGTAGTAAGACTTATTACTAGCCTTAGGGTATAACTTAGTAATATTATTATTCTTAATTATAATAATTAAGATAGCGAGGGATATAATATTAGTATAAAGGCCTTAAAAGTTTATAGTATATTTATACTAAAAGTTAACTATATTTATAGTTTTAGGGTTATTAAGGTTTAGAAGGGTATAAATAGCGCTAACGTTATTACTATTAATTATAGCCTAACTAATATACGCGTTATTCTTAATATATATACTAGGAAACTTATATTATGATATCTACTTAATAATAAAGAATAGCGATATAGTATTGAAATCTAGGTTACTTATAATTTATTTAGTTATAAATAAGTTAAGGATATAGATATATATATATATAAACTAAGGATAATTATATTATTCTAGACTAGGGTATAGAGGGTTAGATATTTAGTATAATAAGTAGTAATAATATTAATTATATTAAAAAGGTAGACGTGCTAAAGATATATATTAATTACCTCTTATATATTTAGGAACTTAATATAGAAATAAGTAAGGTAATAAAGGCTAGAGATATAAGTATAGGATTACTAGTTAGTAATAATAATCTTCTTAATACTAGTAGTAATATTAGATATCTTAGTAGCGCTAGGTATATTAGAGGTATTATAAGGGCTAATATTAAGAGAGTGGTTAATATTAGGATAATTATCTAAACTTATAGTTAAAGCTAAATACTTAGTAGATAACTTAGTAGTAAGGTACTACTTAGGGTTAAGAAAACCTAGGCTCTTATTAGTTAGTTCCTTAGGGATAGTTATTATAATAATCTTAAACTTATTAGTAGCTAACTTAATAAACTAGCCTAAGTTAAGCGTAATCTTATTAATATTATTAGTATAACTTTTAAAGATAGCTATAACTAGCGCGATTTATATATCTTTATATCTATTAAGTAGGATAGAGATATAGCTAATATATTTACTATAAGCTTATATTCCCTTAATAGGCTTAATAATATCTACTATATTAGGGGTACTAGTGCTAGTAGCTTACTTCTTAGGAGTAGCTATTTTATTAGTTTTATTTTAAATGATAGGAGTTAATCTAGTACTAGCTATATTAATATTAGTTAATAATTAAGATTTGGTATACTTAATAATATTAATAGCTTTATCTAATTAGCTAGAGTTAAGGGCTTATTTAAGCTAAGTAGCTCTAATAAGTTTATTAGCTTAAGTATATTTAATATTAATAGGGTTATTATCTCTACTTAAGGCCTCCCTAGATATAATAATAATAAGTAAGCTAGTAATAGTAGTATTATAATGTAAGTTAAGTTTAAAGGAGTTTTATATAATATTATAGAGAGATAGCTACTCTTAGTTTAAAATAAGATTAGGAAATAAATAATTAAACTTAATTTAGTTAGTAAATAGTAATTGGGGAATAAGGTATATATTAGTATCTAGGTAGATAATAAATAGAGTATTAGAAATATTATAACTAGTTCTATAATATTAGTTATAAATATAATATCCTAGCCTTTTATAGGAGAGCTTAATATTAAGTAGGTAGTAGTAAATATAGTTAAGTATAATATACTTAATATCTTCTTATTTAAATTGTTATTTATTTATAATAAAATAGTATCTAGGTATATAAAATATAAGTTACTCTAGTAGCGCTAAGTATATATAATAGTATTAAGTATTAGTAGGGGTCCTTAATATCTAGAAGAGGATAATAGTAATAAAATAAGAAATATAAATATTATAATCATAAGGTAATAGGGATAAAAGTATTAACGCTTTTTTATAAAAATATATATATAGAGGGAAAAGTTAGCTTAATACTAGGCGGGTAAAGTTAGTAGTAATAACTAATAGGGTTACTAAATAATATAAATTTATTTTATATATATATACTTAAGCGCTAAATTTTCTTATTAGTTAAATAAGAGTAGGAATTAACTTTTAAGCAAGGAGAGTAGTTATATTTATAAAGGTTCTTATCATACTAAGAGTAGAAGGTATTTGAGAGGGAAGGTATAATAGATATAGTTATTATTATTATTAAGCTAGATATACTATATAAGTATTTTAACCTATACCCTCTACTAGTTAAGGAAAATAATATAAGAACCCTATATATTCCTATTACTTATAAGTAAACCCTCTAAATATTATAAAGTTAGACGCGCGCTATACTGGGGCTAATTATATTAGAGCTAAAGAGGCTACTAAGGCTCTTATAGTAACGCCCTTGCTAAACCTTTTAGTAAAGTGCTATAAAAGCTACTATATAAGATAACTCCTTAACCTAAAAGGTTAACCTTCTAATAAGGTATTAAAGGTGCTATAAAAGCTATTATATAAGATAACTCCTTAACCTAAAAGGTTAACCTTTTAATAAGGTAAATACTACTATATAAGAGGTAACTCCTGGCCTCTAGCTACTATATAGTGATTTTACCTACTTAAGTGCAATAGACCTTCTAACTCCGCGCCTCCTAATAATATATAGCCTTTAGTCACGTGATCCTTTCCTAACTATAGCTATACTTCTATATACCCTACTAGATAGCCTCACGATCTCTAACTTTATATTAATAATAACGTGGTTTTTAATTATTCAAACTACGAAACTATTAACTTATCCTCTCGCGTACTACCCGCGCTGCTAATACCGCCTCTCTTACCGCTTCGTCCGCTAGTCTATAGAAGTCGTTACTATTTTTACTATGCTATTATTAGTAACGCTCTCTCTATATTAAAGTAGTCGGCGTAAGCTATACTTACTAACCCCTAGTAGTCCTAGGCTGCCTAGGCTACCTCTGCCTTAGTAATACAGAGGACCTGCTCGAAGAAGGGCTACTCAATAGGGTATATAATAACCTATTAAACTTCTATTACTAAGTTTACTTACTTAGCTCTAATATTATTATACCTTATAGAGTCCCTTATAGGGGTATTAAGGTAAGCCCTCTTAAGGGCTATATTAATAATATACTCTCTATATATAGCGGAGTAGTTAATAAAAGAGCGGGTTTTATTAATTATATTAAGGCTAAACTCTCTAATAACCCCCTTTATATTATTTATATTAAAAGGCGTGCCTCGCTTAGGCTTAGTATATTTATATCTAAGGTCTAGTACTAATATAGTTAAGGATTTATTATAAGTTAGATAAGGATAAGGAAGAGGGAGAGGTATAAGGCCCTACTTATAGAGCTTCTTATGCTTCTAGCTATAAGAACCTCTTAGGAAAGACCTCTTTAGTTAAGAAGTTACCTCTTATATAATAGTATTTATAATACCTTTCGTACCTTACTAGAAGGTTAACTTTTTAAGTTAAGGAGTTATCTTATATAATAGCTTTTATAATACCTTTAGCACCTTATTAGAAGGTTAGCCTTTTGAGTTAAGGAGTTATCTTATATAGTAGCTTTTATAATACCTTACTAGAAGGTTTAGCGAGGGCGTTTCTAGGCTATAAGAGCCTTAGTAACCCGTTTAGCTCTAATATAATTAGCCCTAGTATAGCGCGCGTCTAACTTTATAATATTTAGAGGGTTTACTTATAAGTAGTAGGAATATATAGGGTTCTTATATTATTTTCCTTACCTAGTAGAGGGTATAAGTTAAAATACCTATATAGTATTTCCTAAATTATACTTATAAACTAGGTAAATTTGTTATAGTCTTTTTGCAAAGGGGCTGCGGCGTAATTCCGAACTCAAGAGGTAACTCCTTAACTAAAGAGGTCTTTCCCAAGAGGTTCTTATAGCTAGAAGTATAAGAAGCTCTGCTATTACAAGCAGGGCCTTATACCTCTCCCTCTTCCTTATCCTTATTCCTATAACCTATAATAAATCCTTAACTATATTAGCACTAGACCTTATATATAAAAACGCTAAGCCTGCGCGAGGTATGCCTTTTAATACTAATAACGCGTAAGAGCTCGCTAGAGAGTTTAGTATTAATACGATTGATAAAACCCGCTCCTTCTTTAACTACTCCGTTATATATACAGAGCGCATCGTTAGCATAGCCCTTAAGACGCTAAGTAGTAGTTAATATTCTATATTTATTATTCTATATTAATAGTAGTTAGCTATATAGTTATTAACTTATTATTTAAGATATAGTATATAAGAGTATTTATTAATAGCTCTCTATATGTAATTCTTATTAAAGTAATAGTAGTTATTATAAGCTTATTTAATAAGTAGTATCACTAGCTCTTTTAAAATATAAAGCCTTTATTTACTAGTATAAGGGTTAATATAGTAAAGGAGACTATTAAATATAACGAAGTTAAGGTCTATATTATCTATCTTTTTATAGAGTATTTTATATACTCTACTCTAGGACTTAGAGTTAATATATAATTAGATAAGCTTAGTCTTAAAGTTATTATTAAGAGATACCTCTATTATAAAGTTAATACCTATTAGTATATTATCTTATATCTTATTAAGTTCTCTAATAATTTTAATAGGGATTTCTATTATAAGTAGGTATAATAATATATCTATTATAATGTTTAATATTCTAGGGATTTAATAATATACTAAGGAGAATTAGCTAAGGTATTCTAATAGTAATATAAGTTATAAGTTAGACCTCGTCTTATCTTTTAACTATAGTAATATTTATTCAATAATATTATATATTATTAAATAACTAGTAAGTATAATTATAGGGTCGTATCTTAATAAATAAAATACTTAATATTCCTTCTTAATAAGGAATTAATTAAAGAAGGATTAAATATTAACTATAATAATCTATAGTTTATTATAAAGGTATTTAATAATATCTTATCATAGTAGTATAGGGTATATATTAGGGATCGTAGCTTTATTAAGAGTATATAGGTCTATAGCTATTTAACCCTTATACTTACTAATTATAATTCGCTATATTATAAATACTAGGGCTTTAAATAGTATAGGTCTAGAGTTACCCTATTCAATATAGTTTTAAATATAAAGCTTATTTAAGGTTTTAATAATAAGTTTCTTATCCTCTTTAGTAATAGGGTAAGCTTATTATTTAATATTTATATTCTACTATCTTTTAATAAGTTGAACCTTAAGGTATTAATCTTTTAGAAAGTTAATTAGTCCTTAGTTCTTCTAAACAGTAAGGTAATATAATATAACCTCTTTAAGGTATTAAATAGCTTTAGTATCTTAGTTATAAATATATATACCTTCTTTAGGAATAACTACTAGTAAGCTTTTAAGCTTAGTTATACCTGTCTTCCTATTTAAGTTAATATTCCCTTTATAAATATCTCCCTACCTTAGTATTAAATCATCCTTTATTATACCTTAGTTTATAAGCGCTTCCTTCCTAGTTAGGTTAGAGATTTCTACTTACTCGTTAGCTAATAGTTCTAGTAACTAAATAAGTATAATAAGCTTATAATTTTAAAGATTAAAAATAGTATAGTATATAAGATCCTTATATAATAATATTAAAAAAGCTACTTATAGTTAATTATAAGTCTTTAGCTTAAGATATCTATTAGACTTGAAAAGAAATAAGGTTCTAAGTTTAATACCTTATTTAATCTTTAATAGGTATAGAGCGTTATTAATAATAGGAATAAATAGTAAATTACCTATATATATATACCCTTGGCCTCTAGCTACTGCATAGTGATTTTACCTACTTAAGTGCAATAGATCTTCTAACTCCGCGCCTCCTAACAATATATAGCCTTCAGTCACGTGATCCTCTCCTAAATATAGCTATACTTATACGTACCTTACTAGATAGCCTCACGATCTTTAACTTTATATTAAAAATAACGTGGTTTTTAATTATTTAATAGACTATAAAACTATTAACTTTTCCTCTCGCGCACTACCTACGCTACTATTAAATACTGCCTCTATTACTGCTTCGTTTACTAGCTATACTATTATTAGTAACGCTCTCTCTATATTAAAGTATTTAGTATAAGCTATACTTACTAACGTTCCCCTAATAAGCCTAGGCTACCTAGGCTACCTCTGCCTTAGTAATATAGAGGACCTACTTAAAAAAGGGCTACTCTATAGGGTATATAATAGCCTACTAAACTTCTACTACTAAGCTTACTTACTTAGCTCTAATACTATTATACCTTATAGACTCCCTTATAGGGTATTAAGGTAAGCCCTCTTAAGGGCTATATTAATAATATACTCTCTATATATAGCGGAGTAGTTAATAAAGGAGCAGGTTTTATTAATTATATTAAGGCTAAACTCTCTAGTAATCCCCTCTATATTATTTATATTAAAAGGCGTGCCTCGCTTAGGCTTAGCGTATTTATATATAGGGTTTAGTATTAATATAGTTAAGGGATAAGAATAAGGAAGAGGGAGAGGTACAAAGCCCTATTTATAGAGCTTCTTATACTTCTAACTATAAGAACCTCTTAGGAAAGACCTCTTTAGTTAAGGAGTTACCTCTTATATAGTAATATTTACCTTTAATATCTTACTAGAAGGTCGACCTTTTAGGTTAAGGAGTTATCTTATATAGTGGCTTTTCTAGGCTATAAGAGCCTTAGTAGCCCGTTTAGCTCTAATGTAATTAGCCCTAATATAGCGCGCGTCTAACTTTATACGAGGGTTTACTTATAAGTAATAGGAATATATAGGGTTCTTATATTATTTTCCTTAACTAGTAGAGGGTATAGGTTAAAATACGTATATAGTATTTCCCGAATTATGCTTGCGAGCTAGGTGAATTTATTATAGTCTTTTTATAAAGGGGCTGCGGCGTAATTCTAACCTTGATACTATTAGTAGGTTGTAGCGAGTATATCCCTTTTCTTATCCCTTATATACTATTATAACTACTATTATTTAACTAATAAGTCATAGCTAAAGTAGCTAAGATAGCTATATATAATACTAATATAGAGATTAGTAGTCTTACTAAGCTAATAAGTATAGCGAGATTAACTAGATTAGTAACTAGAGACTAATAAACCCCTTATTATTATAGCTCTAAGTACTAAGAGTAATATACTAACTTTTAAGAGATATTAATATAGTAAAGCTATAAATTCTTCTAAGATAAGAGCGTTATTAGAGAGACTCTTTTATATTAAGTAATAAGATTTAAAATAGATCTATAAGAGCTTAGAGTAATAAGATTAAGTTTACTAGACCTTTTTTATATTTATTTAGTTATTTAGTTTATACTATTTCCTTTTTCGTTTTATCTAAAGAAAGTTATCAATACTTATTTTTACTTTCTATTTAAAAGATAATATAATAATAACTTTACTTTATTAACTAGAAGACTTTATTATTTTAATTATATAATATTAACTTTAATATTTATAAATCTATAAGTATTGAGCTCGGAATTACGCCGCAGCCCCTTTACAAAAAGACTATAATAAATTCACCTAGTTCGCAGGCATAATTCGGGAAATACTATATAGGTATTTTAACCTATACCCTCTACTAGTTAAGGAAAATAATATAAGAACCCTATACGTTCCTACTACTC